>JAFVLL020038956.1:0-15780 GCA_021397915.2 Tor tambroides
TCCAACACACAAACCATGCAGTTTTATATTGAGCCTGAAGGACTTGATTACCTGGATCAGGTGTGTTTAATTAGGGTTGGAGCTAAACTCTGCAGGGCTGTGGCCCTCCAGGAACTGAGTTTGACACCCCTGGTCTAATCTAATTGTCATGCCATTCAAATTTCATATTAAGAAATTCTTTTAACCCAAAAAGCAAATTATGCTCCCTTCGAACTGGTTTTCTTTAAAACACAAATCTTGTATAATCCCACGCTCTCTGTAATCAGAAGCACATTTAAAACTGGAATGTAATTTAATTTCATTCACATGTGTTTCATAAACATAATCCTTTCTGGATCACAATCCACCATCAAAATGATAAATTTAATTATTCTAGCAGCTGTGAGAAAAGGCTATAAACGATGCGTCACCTGCAGGATCCTCACATGCTATAGCCGGGACAACTTCTTTATGTTTACAGATGTGATGTAATGATGCAGTGCCATGCTCGAATTTCCCGTGAAAACCTACCCGTCCCACTCAAAATAGAAAACATTATTATAAGCTAACCGTTGTGAATCGGGCTAAAGTAAGGTGATAATTTTGAACACTGGCTGGTTATGTACTTGCTCAAATATTGATTTCGGATCATTTTTAACCAAAAAAAGTTACGGACTGCAGCTTTAAATATAACAAAAAAGTTTCCTGAACTTTGGAATGTATAAAAACGTGAAACTTCTTTGCATGAGCTTGAGTTTCCGGTCTTCCACATTTGCATGCATATGAATGGAAGTCCACAGAACTACCACCACTTAAATCATATGGACTACTTTTATAGTGCCTTTTTGGCCGTTTAAAGTCTCTGTAAATGTCCCCATGTTCCCTTCATTACATGGAAAAGAGAGGACAATACATTTTCAACATTTTTTTCTTTTGTTCCCCTTTAAAAAAAAAGCATATAAAAGGTTTGCAACGACATGAATAAATGATGATAATGTTAATTTTTGGGTGAACAATCCTTTAAAATGGCAGGTATTGGCACACACCTCTTCTACATTACGGGATGACACCAGGTCCAGGGCCAGCTGTAGGGTCTTCTTGCGGACCTCAAGATCAGGAGTGGTCAAAACCCTCAGAATATCCATCACAAGGTCCTAAGTACAAAACACAGCAACAAGCTTACTGCTAGGTTTCATCTGTGGAATGAATGTCTCCAAACGAGGTGATGTACTCATGTGTACCTGCAGCACACGCTCATGTGTAGGATGCTCCTTCAGCTCGATCAGTCGGTCCAGAACAATGAGCTTGACGTTGTTGTCACTTTCTTTAATGATCAGATCAATGTAGCACTGAGCAGCAGCCTGAGACACAAAAAGAACATGCAGACAATGCCATTCAACTTCCATTTACCACCATGCAGAAAAAGTATATGAGAACAACTGTGGAGTTAGATGCTGTACCTTGATGGCGGTGGGAGCGCTGGACAGAGTAACCAGAGTTCCAGCTGCTTCATATTTTACAGCAGGACTGGATGACTGCAGCAGGTTGTAGATACAACGGATGAAACGAGCTCTCTCTGAGGGGTTGGCATGGCAGACCTAAACACATTTAAGAATGTAAAATAGACACTAAGAATGCGTTTAAGACCATCTGGCAGTATGCAGTGTGCGTAAAGCTGAAGAGCTTAGAATTTAATTGAACAAGAGGGATAACTTTGCTGTTGATGACAGCATTTCTGTAATGAAATAGTACATCCAAAAAAGAAGCTGATGATTTGACGTTGGCTACAAGATAAACAATATAGCATAAAATAGCAAAAAACTTGTGGACTTGGACCACTTTCATGGTTCTTATGACCCTTCAGGGGCTTGATAGCCCTAAACTAAAAACGTTTTTCCCAAAAAATAAAAATAATAATATTAATAATAATAAAATAAAAAGTTCCAACAAATAAGAAATACCCATAAACATGTTTTTTTAAGAAGCTGTTATTTATTCCAAAAAAACAACTAAATTGTGAAATTAATGGACATTTAGGGTTGTAAAATCCCACCCCTACATACAAAATTTAAGGATAAAGTGGTGAAAGTTGTTTGTAAATGAAGTTATCTGACTGTTTAAACACTGTAATAAATATTCATATCCAAGCATTTATTTATTTATATTATTTATTTATATGTAAGCCCAAAGTATACTCTGGGCATAAGCCTTGTCAAAGCCTTAAAAAAAAAAACTGATGTCAAAAACTTTATAAATAGATGTTCCAAAACTATTAAGAATTGTGTCAACTAGCTGTGTCATTTTGTGACACTACAAGCTGTGGTAGTTAATGTGCAAATACTTTCCCAAAAAACTGTTGTTGAGATCAATTTCAGAGTGTCAGCTACTGTTATGCATTGTTTTTACCCATATTTAGTCAGTTAAGTATTATTTAATTGGTTTATACTGAAGTTGCAGTTCTACTATGCTGGGTCTCTGAGGGTTAAACAAGAATGATTGGGAAGATAGAAAATAGATACTGTGAATGGTATTGTGAATAAACAACTCACCTTATAAATCAGTTCCACAATAACAAGCTGTAAAATGTCTCCGAAAGTATGCACCTGATCAATACAGGTGCTAAGGTAGTCCAAAGCTCTATCCTGCAATAATTATTAGAAGAACAGGTACGTAGTTTCATGAGATTCACATTCTTGCACTTAAAAACATAATTTGTAAAACTATAATAAGACTATGTACCTGATCTGCATGAATCAGCATCATAAAAGCATTTCTCTTGCAGCTTGCGTCTTTCTCATTTACGAGAAAATCATGAATCAACTCAGGGGCGTCTGGGATCAAATGCTCAAAGTTCCTAAACAAAAAAAAAAAAAAAATCATAATTAAAAAAATTTAAATAATATATATACATATACATATATATACACATATACATACACATATATACATACATATACATATATATATATATATTAGTGCTGTCAAAAAATTAATCGCGATTAATCGCATCCCAAATAAAAGTTTTTGTTTACATAATATGTGTGTGTATACTGTGTATATTTATTATGTATATATAAATACAAACACATGCATGTATATATTTAAGAAAAACATGTTATATTTATATATTAAATATATTTTTATATAATATAAATTATATGAATATAAATATAAACTTTTAAATACATGTAAATATTTTCAAAATATATACTGTATGCGTGTGTCTTTATATATACAAAATAAATATATACAGAAGACACACATATATTGTGTAAACAAAAACTTTTATTTTGGATGCGATTAATCGCGATTAATCGTTTGACAGCCCTAATATATATATATATATATATATATATATATATACACACACACTCATCTTTGATGTTTGTTTCTTGCTTGTGCGCCAAAGATCCATCAACACACCTGTAGATAGTGTAGATGGCCAGGACTGCATTGCGGCGTACATAGCTGTGACGATGCTCCAGACAGGCACGGATCGCTGGCATGAGGGGCTCCAGCAGCTCAGATTCCTTCAGCTTGCACAGGAAGCGCAGGGTGGAGCCACGGATGAACTCGTTGGGATGCTGGAGATCCTAGAGATGCATAACACAGATAGCATATTTGAACAAAAGAAATGCACACAATATACCTCTTTACAATAAACAATAAACATTAAGCTGCATATTTCATGCCTACCTTCCTGTAGGCATCACAGACCAAGATCATCTCCTGAAGAAGTTTGCCATCAGGAGTAGTTTTGGGAACAATCTCCCAAAAAACTAATAATAGTTTCTTAATTGTGTGGTCCTGAAGAGGCAGCACAAACCGAATAATGGTCATTAATAGGCCTGGAAGTTTCTCTCCATTCAGGATCATGATGATGACCTTTTTCAAAGCCTCTGTCTTGGCTTTAATTTCCCCCTTTTCTGTTTTGACAAAAATAAGAGAGGAAAACTGTTACACACATTTACTACCTTTCAAATATTTGGGGTCAGCAAAATAGTTTTAAAAGAAATTAGCACTTTATTAGCAGTAAGGACACATTAAATTGATCAAAAGTGACAACAAAGAATTGTACAGTGTTATAAAAGATTTCCATTTCAAATAAATGCTGTTCTTTTGAACTTTCAAAAAGAAAAAAGACAGTTTCCACAAAACAGCAGCACAAGTGTTTTTAACTGTACTAAAAATAATAAATGTTTTTGAGCACCAAATCAGCATATTAGAATGATTTCTGAAGCTCATGTGACTCTGAAGACCGGAGCAATGGCTCCTGACAATTCAGCTTTGCCATCACAAGAATAAATGACATTTTAAAATATATTAATGTAGAAAACAGTATTTTTAAACTGTAACAATATTTGATTATACTAATTATTTTACTGCATTTTGATCAAATATATGCAACCCTAGTGAACATAAGAGACTTTTCAAAAACATTTGAAAAATCTTACCAACCCCTAACTTCTAAAATGGCATGCACTGCACATAAATATAAATTTACATTTAATAAATGTAATTTTATTTAATAAACTACTCCACATGAATATTACCTAAATCAGTTTTTAAGCTGACTTCTGATGGTGGTTCAGAGTCATTGGTGACATTGATGAGTGTGTAACACACATTCTCCGCGGCTGTCATGATGTCGGCTCTTTTTCTCTTCACGAGACTCCACTCAGAGAGAATGAGTTTTCCTGAAACACAGGTTACAACACATCACTAAAAGTTCAAATGAATAGCCAATTTATTACAATGTGACAACTCTATCGGTATGAGGTATATTGTCTGGTAGTTTTATGTTCATGCACATTCATAAAGTGACCAGACCATTAGCTCAAAGCACTATATAAACTCGTTTTCATAAGTAAAACCTTTTGTTATTATCAAAAACACAAGTCGCACCTTTAAATGATTACCATATCCACGCACCTTGTATTTACGTGCCATTCCAAAGCACTTCAAAGAGCACTATGGTACTTCCACGGTATATGTGTATAACTACATGAATTTTAGGTGATTTCAGGGTCTACTCTGTTAACAAGAATTTTTATATCAATATCCCGTCAGAAGGTCTGCGGCCGCACAGGACTCAATGAATTAGCAGCTGGTTTGCCAGCCGTGGCAGAAGACCAGTTTTCACCATGTTGTGCAGTTATTATAAATAATAGCGTATTAATATCACCACTGCAGTTTAATAACACATCTTGACAACGGACTTAAGGTTATACAGTTATATTATTGATTGCGTGATCATTCGACATCACTGCTACAATAGCAGCTAGCACGCTAACAGTTTGCGACCAAACCTAACACAGACGACCAGCGCTTCCGAGCTCGAAGCAGCTCAAAATAACAACAAATTTGTCTTTTATTAATGTGCTCTTTTGTAAAGCTGCCAATTTATTACCTTTCAAACAGGTCTTATGTCTCTCTCTTCTTCTGAGTGCGCATCCGTGTCTGGAGAGATTCTGATCCTTCCGAATGACGTGGAACCTGACTGACTTGGCCACATCAATACTACAGCGAGCCAGACGGACCAAACCACGCGGCGCGTTACGCAAACGCGAAAGTTTGTTGCAGAGTATACAGTATGTTCCTGACTGGAGTTGTGTATGTGTTTGTGATTATGTTGTGCTTGTTCATACTAGAATATTACACTTAAATTTCCCTGTGGTTTGTTTGCCAAACGCCTTAAAACATCAAAAGAAGAAGAAGAAATTTCCCTGTGTTAGTCAAGATGTATAAGGAAAAGCTATTTGTGTATTAATTGGTGTGAAAAGAGGTTTTTATAGCTAACTAAAACTAAAACCATAACAATAAATAAAAATAAAATATAAAAACCTAAATATATTTGATTTCAGCTAGTTGTCAAGGCATTTCTTTATTTTTTTAACCTTATCTTGATGTAGGCCTACTAAAATAACTGAAATAAAAATTCTAAAAACTATAGACATTTTTAAAATTACTACACCTTTAACTAAAATTGAAATGAAAATGGAAAAGAGAATTTTTTCTACAATTGGAATAATATTGGACTATTGAATGTTATATATTAGATTCATATTTACAAAGCAACATTTTTGAGAAAATTAATATAAATATTGAATTTAATAAAATTTAAAGAGATTTAAAGAAGAATTTCTTGTATTGTTCTAATGCCCATACAATTTATAACATATTTTATTAAAGTACACTGTAAGAATAAAAAATGGAAAAATGTGGAAAAATGGAAAATGTACTGACTTTTTTTTCATTCAGTTTATAGACATTTCCTGTAACAAAACAAAATACAGTATAATATGTAATTCAAAATACAGTGGGAAAACCTGTAAAAATCAATAAAGACCTTCATACCCTCAAATTAACACAGTATTTTTTGACTTTTTTAGAGTGTAGCACATATACATTTATTTATGCATATAATATCATGGCCTCCTGCTGAACAGCTTTCTACCAGTTCCATAAAAGCTTGGAAGATACATTAGTGTACATGATCCTCACATGAGAATGACTGGTGGTTTTATTGACTTGTCTACTCAACCACTTCACTTGTGCAGTTGGAATCATGGAAAAGCTCTTAAGATAGCTATGGGGATTGCAGCACAGAAGTAAAGTAAATGAAGTCAATTTCAATGCATTATGGAACCAGCATTAGTCTCCAACATCTGAGATCATAAATGAACCATAATGCGAGAACCACAATTTCAAACCAATTTTCCAGCCAAGTGCATGAATTGTTCTTGCTCGTCAATATGAAATAAATATATTACATTTTCATAAACTTCTATATCTGGATCTTTTTACAAACGTGAGTCATCTTAAGACCATTAAAAACATTCTTTGTGTTCACGCTTCAAAGGAAAGACCACAACTTTGTTCAGAAAACAGGTTCTTTTTACCTGAAGCGTTGGCATCGGAGGGACTTTCCCTCTTTATAATGTTTTTATAGGAAAGGGAAAAGGTGTTGACTGAACAAAGACAAAGGGATCATGGGCCAATTTCATTTTCTACTTTATATTACTTGTCTTATAATCTCTAGATCAGTTAGATAAAAAAAATTAAAATAAAAATTAAGATAAAAGCTTCAGTATTATCACGGACTGTTACAAAAGCAAAAGTCCTCAAGTTGTAACCTTGAATTAAAATAATGCACAAAAAGAATATGGTATATATAATACTCTAAAAAATGTTTTTAAAAGTACTGCAGGGGTCTGTGGACAGATCGATTTGCAATAAGAGAGATTTCTCTAAAAATATATGAAGAGTTTATTTGAAAAAACAGATAACTTTAAAATTTTCAAAAATCATGTTTTTTATTATGTTATCATGTTTGTATTGTGTTTTACTGTGTTAGCTGTATTTGTTTAGTTATTTTTTACTTAATCAAAATAACCCAACTGCAGTTTGATTGAGATTAATTGGAATACACAATTAATAAACAAGATTTTTGAAAATAGTTAAAAACAGATTTATTTATTTAGTTCCTGCTAACATGCATGGAACTTTCCTATTAAACAGATTTATCTGTTTTTGCAAAAAAAAAATACTCTTCATATATCATCTTTGGTTTATTTTGCTTTTATAGAGGACATTGTAAAGAATCCAATGTTCATTGAGAAAATTAGCATAATGTAATAATGATGAGTTAGTATACAGTGTTATAAATAAAACACAATAATATTAGGGGGTTCATCAGCCAGCTAAGACTCCAGTTCCCCATCATTGGTAAGAAACAGTTGACAACTCAGCTGTAACATAATGTCAATGTTAGTGACCTCTTGTGGTGCTTATGCATTGAAACCATAAGGGCCTGTTTTCTCATTGCAGCCGAAAACGCAGAAGATAGAATAGTTGACACTAGCCTGTTTACTCGACTGATTAGTGACTTAGCTCAATCATATGCTACAATCGTTGACATAAACAAACAATAAAGACAACGTATGTATACATACCCACGACTCTAAAGTTAATTAGGCTATAGGATACACTCACTCACACATAGGATACACATATGCTGTTTTAATTCTTGTTATATATTTTCCACTTATAGATAGGCTATACTTCAACATTCTTTAGTATTGTTCAAGCACCGCATTAAGGCTAAGAAAAAATGACTAGAAATGAAAGATGCAGACATAAATTAAAGCCGGCGCGGTTTGGCTGCGCTGCAGAGCGCGCGCGCGTCTCTGTCTCTCGCGCTCTAGTCATTGTTACAAATTGTCGCACCTAGACGGCGACATAGAGCTCGAGTCTGCTAAAAAACAACAACATTTCAGCCTCTTTTCCTCCTGGCCAAAATGCCTGAGCACGTTTGAGTGACCATGGAGCGCGTTTGCCGTCATGTAGTGAAACGTTGACACGCGGAGGATTTATCTCGGAGGAATGAAAGTTTAAAGCGCACCGAAGGAGGACAACATGGCTGTGCGGGAGGAAGGAGAGGTTTTGCACAGTAAAATCAGACAGCACGATGGTGTTGTTGGCAATGCAAACAGCGCGGAGAGCTTCAGGAACGGCTATGTGAAGAGCTGCGTCACTCCGTTAAAACAAGACCATCCGAGGGGCTTTTTATTCAACGTCTGTAGGTTTTGCAATGAGGATATCCTCAAGTCCAAACTATTCCGCGGCTCGACTCTCTATGTGGGAGCGCTGGCAGTCCTGGCGCTCTCCTGCTTCATTTCTATGAGCTTTCAGAGTGAACACGGCGTCTCGGAGCTGCGGACTTTCCTCTTTGAGTTCTCCCAGTCCATCAGTCCTTTATTCAGCATCGGCTGCGCGTATTTCTTCCTCACCCTCTACCTGAGGCGGACAAAGAGGGAAAGCAGCAGATGTTGGCTTTTGTCCCTACCAGCATCATGCTACTTGGGGGATTTGATGGTCTTGCGCTTGTTGCAGTGGGGAGAGGAGCACCATCAGATGCAAATGATGGGCAGGTTGCTGTTTGTGCTGGGCTGCGTGGGTCTGCTCACTCTTATCCCCACTCTCAAACTCAAACACAGCGTCCTGATCCTGGTCTTCGCCAGCCTGGTGTGGCTGCTGTCCTTCACCAGCCTCGGCTGCCTGTCTCCGTCCCTCAGGCCGGTGCTGGCGTGTATGGCGGGGGTCTCCGGCTCTCTGCTGGCGCTGTGTTTCGATCACTATTACCCACCGAGGGAGACGGCCGGCAGGATTCCTAACGCGGAGGAGAAAGTTCCCGTCATCAGACCCAGGAGAAGGTCCAGCTGTGTTTCTTTGGGAGAGACGTCCAGCAGTTATTATGGCAGTTGTAAGATGCCCCGCAGACCTTCTCTGCCCTGTATATCCAGAGAACAGGTAGGGGCTGTTCAGCAGTCGGTCAGCTCAGTTACCGGTTGATATATGCTATCACATTCCAGAAATGCACTATAAAACCCATCGCAAATCATCATACCCCTGATACACACACTCACACTTCTGACACTCCAAAAGGCCACATACACTCATAAAAATAAAGGTTCTTTATTTGCATGTGTAGCTCCATGAAGAACTGCTAACATGCATGGAACTTTTCTATTAAACAAAAAGTTATTTATAGTGGAAAAAAGGTTTAAAATGTTCTTCACATTAAGAGAAATGGTTCTTTTAAGAACACTTCACTGAAAGGTTCTTTGGGGAACCAAAAAAAAACGGTCCTTCTATGGCATTTCTGCAAAAACCCCTTTATTTTTTAAGAGTGTACATTGCCATCCTAAACACACTGCTGATACCCCATCATACTACACCACAACACCACACTTCTTATACAGCAATTGTCCACAGAGTTTATATCATAAATGTGATAGTATTATACACTGTTGTTGGGCCAGGTCTTAATGTTGGGCCAGTCACCTGTTGCCAGTTCCCAAATTTATTTAGGTTTGATTGTTCCCTGTGATGGGGTGAAAACTTTTCTTTATTTGCTAAACATTTCAGTTTAACTTTGTTTGGTATTTTAGAATGAACACAGAGCATATTTCGGGATGTTTCAGATCGATTCGAAATTGCATTTAGGCCTATGTGAAGTTTTTGGTTATATCCGCTTTGTTGGTCCAGTAGTCTGATTCAGTTTTATTTTAAAAATGAACATGTGTCCTGTAAAATATTTTTGATCCTTTTTTTTAACAAGCTACAGAAACACATGAAATGAAATGTCTGTTTAGTAGAATCATAGTAATATTTCCTTATTGCCTTTTCTCAGTACTACAGGAAAACATTTACTTTTCACCCACAAGACGTTATTCATGCAGTTTACAGCACTCTCATAATGCTGCTCAGAATGTTGTGTTCATCCTGAAGTGAAACAAAATTTATAACTATTAATCATTGATTCAAACACTTGAAAAGTGGGGCATCGCTTGTCCCAGTGTCTGTGCCGTAAATAGAGTATATAAGGTTTTAAATGTTTTGCTTTGATTAGCTCTACTTTTGCGTTCTAGTGTGAAGTGAAATGTTTTAACAAAAGTATTTGGTTTATGTTATGTGTGTGTGAGATAATGGAAAATCAGCAGACTGTTTATTTAACTTTTTTTAGACACATGCAGTTTGTTATCTTTAAGTTGTATAAATATGGAAACTTTGTTAGTTCATTGAGTAGGATATGGCGCTTGCAGTTGTTTGATTTTTTTTTTTTTACGTCAAGCCCACATTGCCCAAAAAGTCAGCCCCATCCAAGGGTAAAGGGTCATGTTTAAACACTAAATTCAAGGTCATCAAACCTGTGTGGCAAAGTAAATATACTGACACATAGTGCTGGGTTTTCATGTAGTCATCCTGACTTGTTTCTGCACATACATAAAGGCAGCATTTCAGTAAATTACAAAAATATAATTCAAATAAATTTGGAGCTATGCATGTTTTCACACTAATTATAAAGAGTTTAGTTCCTTCTCTACTTGCTTGGACATAAGGCCATTCACTTTGTGCTTCAAGTGATTTGAGTGTGCTTTGAATGAGTGCACTGTTCCAGTCACGCTCATGAATTGAGGTTTCAGTATGACCAGATTCAGACGTTATTCTGACCTGCAAGCACCTGTTCTTACTGAGCAGTAGCATCAGTTCTCCCTCACGTGGGATCTGTAAGGACACCTGGAAACAAAATATCAAGTTAGAAAGAAAGTAAATGGAATTTGCTAAGTTTGAACTCCATCTTGTCGTAGTTTGAATTGCGGCAGTTGGTGCTCATCGAGACAAATATATTAAAATTTTACTTTTGCATTTGACGTTGAAGTGATGAGATCTTTCATAATGCATAGAACAACAAATAATATTGTTATCAATCCATTAAATATTTACCCCATTAATGCATTTTTTTAATTTATCCTACTCTGTATAATTTCATGCAATAAAATTTGTGCCCTCTTGTTATCAAAAGGGAGCTGGAGAAGTTCATTTTGAAGTTGCAAATTGAACACTGATGTCTATGTGAGTGCTCAAATTTTTATTTTGATTTTTATTGAAGTACGAGTTGTTGTACAGTGAATTTTCAATAGGTGTTTTTGTGCAACTTTTCTATCTTTTTCTCAGTTTGAGTCATGACATGACGTGAGAGACACAAGTCTCTCATTCTGATTTGCTCTGACTGTTTTTGATGGTTAAGCTTTTTTTCTTTTGTTCAAACTCGCATACAATCCTGTTTAGATAGACCTCGTGAACAGCTTTTTTTCCCTCCCAAAGTGTTGCTTGGGCTTAATTTTATGAAATGCATTATATTAGTATTAGTATTCTCTAATTTAACATGGATATTATTATAAATTATGACAATATTAATAATATATTTTATATTTAAGTTACAAGTTTTAGTAAAAATATACGATACTCTGAGTGAAGTTGATCTGCCTAAAACAATATTTGTTGTGTACACAACAAAATAAGCTATATATATATTATTACTCTTACTATTATTACTATTATATATTTTTACTAAAAGTGTATGTATATATATAATTACTTTTTTAGATCTATTTTTATCTGGATATATATTTTTAAAACGTTTTTATATTCTTTTTTCACATTCTCCTTGTACAGACCTCGAAAGTTTGAGAGTGTGAGGTTATTATCAGTCATTACCAGTTGTGAAAAAGTAAACACAGGTTTAGCCTATTTTGTTCTCCTGATAAATTCTTTGCTGTGTGAAAATAATGTACATTTATTTATTCTTTTGTGTTACTGGCGCTATGTAGTTTTTCTCCCGTGACAGGGTCTTAATGTGTGAGATTATTTTTTATTTTTTTTAATTTTTTTTTAACATGCTGTTCCGGTCAGTGCTGTGTCTCACGTATGGCCTTATGACTTTTTCACTTGCACACAGTGAGAAACGGCTCCAGTCCTCTCTTCAAGCCACCTGTGACTCATTGCATTTTCAGCCCAATGTTCGTCACAGCCTGAGCTGTGTTTAGAACTGATGGCAGGATTATGGCGCTTTTAAGATGGACCGCTATATGAGGTAGCCAGGCTGTTTGAGATGTTTATGTGGCTTGGATCTTTAAATCAGTTGATAATCATAACAAAGCCCAGTCACATTTAACATAGCACGTGGAGCGGGGATTATGTTGTAGAGATGCTAGGGGCCGAGCAGTGAACAATGTCTTGTTCCTTTTTGTGTTTTTTTTTTATTACATAGAAGTTTAGCTAAAATAATGCAATTAGATAGAATTTGGTTTGTTTTATACATTATCATATATTTTAGAGTTAGAATTGAATTTAGCCCCCTGAGTTATAACAGTAACACACCCACATCCACAAAATATATACAAAAAGAAGCAGTTATTTGCAGATCAGGTGAAGTTGTGGTTGTTTTATTGGATCATGGATTGGAAAGAATCTGTTTTTGTTAAGGCCAAAAAAGTACTGGTTAATCAGGATGAATTGCATAATACATTTCTATTTAAAATTCTATTTCCAAAATCCAGAAAAATGCATAATTAATTTGTATAAAATATGCTTTTTTCTGTTGATGCATATTTAGACTTTTACACAAGAAACATCTTCAATTTTATCACCTTAAAAGGTAATTAGAAATACAAGGCAGTACTAAACTATGAAGAAGTTTGAGCAGTTGCAAACAGAATGCAAATAAGTGTGCATGTTTTTATTTTAACATTTCAAACTGATGATTTAATATATTGTTTATTGAACATGATCATTCTAATTTCTTTATCATTAAGGGTAAACAGTGGATGTGTAGAAGATAGATAAAAGACACTGGACATTTTTTTTAGGTCCATTCCTTGGAGTCTTCTCTATGTTGTCGGACATCTTAGTTATACTGTACTGATAAAGGGCATGGTGAAAGAAAAGCTGAGCAATTGAAGAACATGCAGAAAGAATTGCACAGAGAAACCCAACATGACTAGCCAATTGTGTCGCATAATCTGTTTGCACTTTAATCACATTGTAAGCTGGTCATTTACGTACATGTCGAAATACAGTTCATGAAAATGCAGCAGTCAGCATAACAACCATAATGCTTACAGCCTTGAATTAATATGTGCGTGCATAGATCAACATCAAGCAAAAACCATCAAGAGCAGCATCACTGGTGTAGTCAGTTATTGGTCAGTTGTGGCACAGAGCAGCTAAGCTGGATATTTCACTGTTGCCCATGGTAACATATGGGTGCTGCTTTCATGTTTCAAAGCACTAACTCCAACTACTGAATCTTATATTTTAAATATAAATATTCTCTGACAAAAATACATGCTAGTCCCAAAAGAGACACGAAGGAAATATTTAGCCCTTCAAATGTGATCTTGTTGCTATATGGATGTATTGTCATTTAGATAGGCTGAATGTTAATGCAAGATAATCTACAAGTTTAGATAAAAATATTTAATCAGCATTTGATGCCAACATATTTATTTATTTAATAAGGTGTGATACGAGTCCTCTCTGCTTCAGGGTCCTGATCACACTAGCAGGGTTTATTTTGTGATAATGACTGGCTGGCTGTACATTCAGTGACAGTGTAGTAAATGTACTGCCTTATTTCCTTACTATAAGGAAGAACTGTCTTAGCCAGCTGAGTAATGGTGTTTTTTGTGGCATTTGTTTGAAATTTTTTGCATTTTTAAAAAACATTTGTCATTATTAACATCGCGTATCACTCTGTATAGTAGTTGACAGAGCCCATCCGGTTCACTAGGCGTATGTGTGTATGTGTGTGTGTGTGCACATACTTTTATTTTGGAAGCGATTAATCGATTTTAAAGCCGTACTACTACTAATAAAGTGTAATTGTTGTATGACGGCCTTTGCAAAATTATATGTAAACTGATGAACAGCGCTGACCTTTGCTGATGAAAAAGGGTACTGCAGTATTTAAGTGAAAAAGAATGAATATTTACATGCTGTGTCATAATTGATGACAAGTGATCACATATTATAAAATATATAATTATTATTATTATTACAATTATAAAATATTAGTTCTAAACATTTAATGTTTTTTTTGTTGTTGTTGTAGAAAACACATTTGTGTAATTTAGTTTTTTGTTGCTATCAGAATGATTCAGATTGGAATGTAGCTTGGTCATTTGCTATTAGTGGCTCGTGTTGATATGGAAGCTGTGAAGTTGGCAGTTGTTGTTTGTCTCCGGGGTGTTTTGCCATATGGGTTTGTAGAGAGTTTTGGGTATTTCGTGATGTTCGTGACCTCATGAAAGCGAAGAGAATGAGAACAATCACTACTTGGCTCATAGCTATTTTCAGTTTTGCCAGTTTCTGGGAGGTTTAATATATTGTGTTTAGGTAAGGTTTCAGCTAATCTTTTTCAACACGTCAACAATAAGCGAGGGCCCAGAAGGTTTAGACGTACATAAGTAATGCTGAAGTCACGAAAGGTTAAAATGCTGTCACACGGGCCTGCATCTTTCAAACTCTACAAACTGACCAATGTTTATTTGATGAAATACAGTTTGTTTAACAGCTTACTGCTGATTGTGACAGTGTTTCCATTATAGTGCACTCTGCTGAGAAACTGCTATTCTTGGTCATGCTGTTGTTTTATTGAAATTAGCAGTTTATGGGAATTTCACAGCTGGTGTGTATTTTATATTCAAATTATTGCAATGGTATGAATGAGAACTGACCAAAACATTGCACTGTTTTCTTAGGGAATATCTTTCTTCATTGAACTAAGAATTTAAATTCGAAGACTTTAGTTATATACACTGTAAGAAATTACTTATAAAACAAAGATTATTTGAGTATATTTAAGAATAATAAGTATAATAAGAATTTAAGTATAATAATGTAAGAAAATATTTTTTTTTTAGTCTTTCTACTTCAAAATTGCACATTTAAATCACTTTGTGTGAAAATGATTTATAGGTTTTAGGGTGTGTATATGTATATGTATGTGTATGTGTGTGAAAGTGGTTTGTCAGGAGAATCATTGTAATGATTTGAATGAATTGACGACATGTTAATGGCCTGTGATTCTGTGTGTGAATGCAAATGCCAGAGAGAGGCCATGTGTGCTCACAATAATTTCCCTCAGTTGAAAATGAATAGATCACTTTTGCAAATGAGATGCCTGAATGTGGGAGATGTCCTGGGCCGGGAATCCCCAGCAATGCATGTGGCACATTTGGAAAGCGCTCCATATTATGTATTTATGAAAGAACAGCGAGACTGACAATTCATAATTCATTGGACTTGATGAGAGGGATTTACATTTTACCGCCGACGAGGTGTCAGTGAGGTGAAAGTGCGTGCGGAGATTCACAGTAAAACACCATCATCCGAACACTGGTTTATGTAAGCTACTCAAAAAAAAAAAAAAAAAAAAAAAAAAAAAAAAAAGGG
>JAFVLL020038956.1:15880-18380 GCA_021397915.2 Tor tambroides
ATTTTTTTGTATTTATTTATTGCCATATTAACAAATGCTATTAATAGAAATCAAAATTATTACAACAGTAAAACTTCAATAAAGAAAATTACTTACACAATAATTTAACAATTACTTTCTTACAACAGTGTACATAAAACACAGCAATTATAAAAGCTCTTTTAGCTTGATATTTGTTAGAAATTATAAAAATTTCCTGTTTTTTAAAATGCATTTTTACTTATTTATTGCCATATTAGTTGCAAAGGCCATCAGTAGAAATTAAAATAATCAGTAATAAAACTGCAATAAACTAAGACAATTATACACCATTTAACAATATCTTGGTTAAAACGATATACAAATATTTGATTTAAAAAAAACAAATCCTAATTTTAAATGCATTTAATTAATTAATTTCTTTATTAACTGCCATATTACCAGCAAATACTATTAGTAGAAATTAAAATAAAACTTTAATAAATTAAGAAACTATATTCAATTTCTTTCTTACAACAGTATATATACATATATATATATATATATATATAAAAAACACAGCGATTATAAAAGCTCTTTCAGCTTGATATTTTAAGGAAAACCTACATTTTCCCCATTTTTTTTTTTTAAATTTCTGAATAAAACCATTGCCTGATATTATTAAAGGCAAGACATCCCATCAGTAAGTTAATAACTAAAATATGCACTCAAAGTCATTGTTTGTTACGGAGCGGTCGTGTGAATCTGAAGCGTCTGCAGTGAGGTGACATTGAGTATCTTCTTTCCTGTAGGTCATTTCCTGTCTGCAGATCATTCCCAGACGCCTCAGTCTCAGTGTGTGTGTGTGTGTGTGTGTGTGTGTGTGTGGCCTGCTGCTTTACCTCTTTCAGTGCTTTGAGCAGACGCGGTCTCTTGTCCTCCACACTCTCTCGTGACTGCTGCTTCAGCTTCCTCAGCAGAGCCGTGACTGAAACACAACACATCAACCATTAACTTCCCATTACATCCATCACCTGAAAATAGGGCTTCAAAACAGCTTTATATGAATGGGTGCCGTCAGAATGAGAGTCCAAACAGCTGATAAAAACATCACAATAATCCACACCACTCCAGTCCATCAGTTAACATCTTTAGAAGACAAAAGCTGAAACAAATCCAGCATTCTAATGGTTACCAGAGTCTAAAATGGAAATGACGTCATCAAAACACACACAGCAGACCTGTGAGCCATCTGAGAAACACACACACAACACGACTGAATACAGCAGCATCACCGTCACTGCAGCGGCAATCACACACTAATGAGAGCTGTGTGTTAATGAGCAGCTCTCTAACGAGGGCTTTACTGACGAGTGTCTCCGTGCTGCCGTGTGCGTAATGAATCACCACATCCAAACCCCAAGATAAAGTGCTGTGATTGGTTGAGCCTGAGATGATGTCACTCAATCCCTCTGAATGAAACACTTACATAGGAGGAAACTGGGGAAAAGTACTGAAATACTATCAAAAGAAATAGTACTAAAAGTATTGAAATAGTATTAAAAATATTTTAACAGTATCAAAAGTAATAAAATTGTATCAACTGCACTGAAATAGTATCAAGTACTGAAATATTATCAAAAGTATTGAAATAGTATCAAAAGTACCTGAAATAGAATAAAAATTATTAAATTAGTATCAAAATACTGAAATAGTATTCAAAAGTATTGAAATAGTATCAAAAGGACTGAAATATCAAAAGTACTGAAATAGTATCAAAAGTACTGAAATAGGAAAAAATGACTGAAATAGTATCAAAAGTACTGAAATATCAAAAGTACTGAAATAGTATCAAAAGTACTGAAATAGGAAAAAATGACTGAAATAGTATCAAAATACTGAAATAGTATCAAAAGTACTGAAATAGGAAAAAATGACTGAAATAGTATCAAAATACTGAAATAGTATCAAAAGTACCGAAATAGTATCAAAATTACTGAAATATCAAAAGTAAAGAAATAGTATCAAAAGTACTGAAATAGTATCAAAAGTACTGAAATAGGAAAAAATGACTGAAATAGTATCAAAATACTGAAATAGTATCAAAAGTACCGAAATAGTATCAAAAGTACCAAAATAGTATCAAAAGTACTGAAATATCAAAAGTAAAGAAATAGTATCAAAAGTACTGAAATATCAAAAGTACTGAAATATCAAAAGTATTGAAATAGTATCAAAAGTACTGAAATAGGATAAAAAGAATTAAAATAGTATCAAAAGTACTGAAATATTATCAAAAGTACTGAAATATCAAAAGTAAAGAAATAGTATCAAAAGTACTGAAATAGGATAAAAATTATTGAAATAGTATCAAAATACTGAAATAGTATCAAAAGTACTGAAATATCAAAAGTATTGAAATAGTATCAAAAGTAAAGAAATAGTATCAAAAGTACTGAAATAGTATCAAAAGTACTGAAATATGATAAAAAATTAATGAAATAGTATCAAAGTACTGAAATAGTTTAAAACGTGTTGAAAT
>JAFVLL020038956.1:23380-89371 GCA_021397915.2 Tor tambroides
TGAGCTCTTCACGGGTCAAACACTAGTGGACGTCTAGAGCCAGTAAAGATGAAATACTAGCACAATACACACTTCTGAAAATAACATAATGCAGTAAAACACTTCACTATATAGTGTGCATGTTTACTGCATTTTTTTAACATTTAATCAAATTAATTATTTAAATTTTAATATTATTTAGCATTTAATGTCTGTATAAAAATGTCTTGACATTAAAATAAAAATATTTAATGTAACAAAAAAATATATAAAATAAAAAATATAAAAAAACAAAAAATACTAAAATATATACAAAATATATAAATACAATAAAATAAAAATAGTACTTTAATATATTATCATAAATAATAACAAATAAATAATATAATAAAGCCATAGATTTTAATATTTAATACCTTGTATAGATGCATTTATCAACGTAAATGCATAACTGTTAATGTAAATATCACTTCTGGTTCATCTGGAAATGGAAGGTCATGTCTAATGCACTGCATTGTGGGATACAGTATGCTATGGAAGCTTATTTCAGCTAAGGAATAAAAAAGTTTATTGAAAAAAGGTTATTGCTTTTTATGTGACAATTCAAAAAATCTGAGCTGCCAGAATTGTGAGATAAAAAGTCGCAACTACCATTTTTACATTTTTAAAATGTTAAATCAGAATTCGGAGGGGGGGGGGGGGGAGCCAGAATTGCAAGAAGAAAAATCTAAATTGTTAGATATAACGTCGCAATTGCAAAAAGACAGAATTGTGAGATAAAAAGTTGTAACTACCTTTTAAAAAACAAATTTATTCCATGGCGAAAACAAAAATTGAAAAATGTATAGTCAAATAAAAATTGCGAAATTGTGGGTTTATAACTTGCAATACTTCACAGAACTGTGAGATATAAAGTCGCAATTACCTTTTTTATTTTTTATGCTGTGCCGGAAACAAAAACAAATGCGAGACGTGAACTCAGAATTCCAAGAAAAAGTCAGAATTGCGAGAAGGAAACTCTAAATTGTGACAATGTTGCCATCGCACAAAAAGAGTCCGAGACCTTTGAGAAAAAAAAGTTGCAACTACCTTTTCCACAAAGTTGCAAAATGTAAAGACAAAATTGTGAGTAGTGCTGTCAAACGATTAATCGCGATTAATCGCATCCAAAATAAAAGTTTTTGTTTACATAATATATGAGTGTGTACTGTGTATATTTATTTTAAAAATGTGTGTAAAAAATACACACACATACTGTATACATTTAGAAAATATTTACATGTATATATTTATATTCATATAATTTATATTATATATAAATATATTAATATGTAAACGTAACATTTTTTCTTAAATATATACTGTATGTTACAATATACTGTATAATAAATATATTAGCGTTGTCAAACGATTAATCGCGATTAATTGCATTCAAAATAAAAGTTTTTGTTTACATAATATATATGTGTGTACTGTGTATATAATTATGTATATATAAATGCAAACACATGCATGTATATATTTAAGAAAAATGTTATGTTTATATATTAAATATAGTTATATATAATATAAAATATAAGAATATAATTATATAAATGTGTATACATGTATATATTTTCAAAATACATACATGCATGTGTTTGTATTTATATATACATAATAAATATACTCAGTACAAATACATATATTATGTAAACAAAAACTTTTATTTTGGATGCGATTAATCGCGATTAATCGTTTGACAGCACTAATTGCGAGATTAAAACTCAAAATTGCAGGTGTATTGTTTGCAATTCTGAGGAAAAAAAGTTGTTTTTCATTGGAATCAAGCTTCCACTCGCAGTGCTTTGTTTGCAGAAAGCTCCCACACTGCACATATATTCACACACACTGTTATCATGAACACTGCTCCGCTTCAGCAGAGAAACACAGCGACAGCAGCAGGCTTGAGCCGCTGCCAAGCGTTCGGTGACCTTCTGCGCCGCTCTGTTAGCGCTTAACAATGTCCTTCTCTCCGCGGCTTTTACTTCAGATCCAGTCAATGAACAGATCGTTTGCTGTACTGCTCTATATACAGAAAATAATCAAGACTGAAATCACGACCACCAAATAACACTTATGTTCTGAATAAAAGCATCTGCTGCATAAATTTAGATCTTCTATTGTGCCCGTTTTAGGGTTTCTGCAGGTTTATGAAGGTAAATCGAAGACTTAAGATATTTTAAGACCAAATAAAGAAGATTTAATGAAAACATTGAATGGAATATGTCAATATGTTCTCTAAATATAAATGTCGTCTTCTTGCAACACATCAAAGTTTGAAAATACAACTTGACAATAGATTTCCATTAATTTTTAATCCATTTTAATTCATTCTCCGAAACACTAGAATATGGAAATAACTTTTACTGTACACTTCAAAAAAATAGTGCAGCTCTTCCTCTGTATCTTTGTCTTGTTTTCCAGTGAACAGGTCTATAGATTCTGAAATCAGGATACATTTACTGGAGAAGCAGAATGACATAAGATCAGAAGACTTGTTTTTTGAGGAACTGATCAAAATGAAGTGAGTTTATGATTAAAACAAGAACAAATGTTGTCAGAGAAATTCACACTTAATTCAAAGGAAAGTTTTCATTCCTCATTGGCAGATATTTGTTCTTGTTTTAATCATAAACTCTTTTGATTCAGTTTGGAACTTTGGAGCAGGTTCGTGAATCATTTGATTCAGTTTGGAAATTTGGAGCGGGTTCGTGAATCATTTGATTCAGTTTGGAACTTTGGAGCGAATTCGTGAATCATTTGATTCAGTTTGGAAATTTGGAGCGGGTTCGTGAATCATTTGATTCAGTTTGGAACTCTGGAGTGGGTTTATGATTCATTTGATTCAGATCATGACTTCCGAGCGGGTTCGTGAATCATTTGATTCAGTTTGGAAATTTGGAGTGGGTTCGTGAATCATTTGATTCAGTTTGGAACTCTGGAGTGGGTTTATGATTCATTTGATTCAGATCATGACTTCCGAGCGGGTTCGTGAATCATTTGATTCAGTTTGGAACTTTGGAGCGAATTCGTGAATCATTTGATTCAGTTTGGAAATTTGGAGCAGGTTCGTGAATCATTTGATTCAGTTCGGAACTTCAGAGCGGGTTCGCAAATCTTTTAATTCAGTTCAGAACTTCAGAGCGTGGAGCGTGAATCATTTAATTCGCGAAATGATTCACGCTCCACGCTCCGAAGTCCTGATCTGAAATGATGGTTCACGAATCTTTTGATTCAGATCAGAACTTTGGACCGGGTTCACGAATCATTTTGCGAATTGAATGATCACAATCTAAAATGATGGTTCGCAAATCATCTGGGACTCATGAGCACGGATCACGAAACGACTTCATTTGGATCAGTTTCTCATTAAACAAGACTTCATATCTTCATTTTGCATCTCCAGTAAATGTATCTTGATTTAAAGATGTTTAGATATTTGTACTGGAAAACAAGACAGAAATACTGAGGAAGAGATTCATGTTTTGCAGCGCATGCAACATTTAATGCCACGACTTTATGAATTTAAGACTTTCTTCTCCTATTTAAAAAAGATTTCAGGCCTTAATTTGTGAAAGAGCGAATGAAAATGCCCCTATTATATATTTATTATATATATAACGGGGCAGCCGTGGCCTAATGGATAGAGAGTTGGTCTTGTAACCTGAAGGTCGTGGGTTCGAGTCTCAGGTCTGGCAGGGATTGTAGGTGGTGAGAGTGAATAATCAGCGCTCTCTCCACCCTCAATACCACGACTGAGGTGAGACCCTTGAGCAAGAACAGAACCCCCGACTGCTCCCCGGGCACCGCAGCATTGGCTGCCCACTGCTCCGGGTGTGTGTTCACTACTGTGTGCGTGCACTTGGATGGGTTAAATGCAGAGCACTAATTCTGAGTATGGGTCACCATACTCCACTTCCCTTTCCCTTTTTGAAGATGATCTTTCATGCAGTGTGTAACACAGCTCTAACTGAATGAAAACACCCTGCAAAGTTTTAAATCTGAACGTGCACCGTGTATAAAGTTATAGTCTCTCAAAAGAAAGAGTCGACTCTGAAACATTGAAACAAGTCTTTTTTAAAAAGAATCCCAAGCCATTTCATGTTGACGTTAGCATGTTGCTGCCCACTTATTGCATGCGCAGACCTGGGAAAACTTGATTTTGGCGTTGGTCTGAATGAAAATGCAAATTCACTCTTTACCACTAGGTGCCGCTTTGGAGCTGTTTCCCCGGTAACGCTGTACACAAAGCAGTGGTTTTCCCCGGTAACGCTGTACACAAAGCAGCACTGAGCTCACAAACACTGCTTTAAATGAAATCGACCAATCAGCGCAGATTAGCGTCACACAGAGGAGGGGCTTGGAAAAATGAATCGTTGAGCGAATCGTTTGGGAGTCGTTGAGCAAATAAGGTAAAAATACATGCATATTATAAGACAATGAAAGTGTTTTTTGATCTTGCATGCATGTCAACCTGTTGTTGGGGACTCCCAAAACCAAAATATGAACCTTTCATAACCCATAATAGGGGCACTTTAAGACTGAAAGCAGAAACCCTGTGTTTTCCAATACAGCATTTGTAACCAAACACAAGACATTTAAGTGCATGAATGCAATGCTAATGTTGAGATAGACTTTCTGAACAAACCCTCTCTCTCTCTGTGTGTGTGTGTGTGTGTGTGTGTGTGTGTGTGTGTGTGAACTCTGAACACAATGAGGCAGATTTCCAGCAACAGTCTTCACTAAATCAGCCGGTGAGATCTTCCATTCCCGCTATGCTGCTGAGAAATCCCGCTTAAATTATTAATAAGCGTGTAGTGTATTAATGAAATTAGAGTGTAGTCGTGCGCTCAGAGGGGAGCCGTGCATCAATATTTCACCACGGCCCGCATTCACAGACAAATGCATTCGGCATTACTAAAGAGAACATCAAAACTTCATGAAGTACATTAAATACAGTCAAATTCAGCGGGATATTTCAAGCCGTATGTCACTAACTGTATGAAATCGTATCAAAAGACATGAATGCCAATAAACAGCACTGATAATAAAACACTTCTAATGATAATAATCATGTTCAACAGTAACCAAAATCTACTCTACACTAAACAGTTTTAAATACGCAAATATAAAAAAAACTCATTGTATTATTATAGTATATGTTGTGTTGTAATACGTGACCCTGGAGCACAAAAGCAGTCTTCAGTAGCACAGGTATATTTGTAGCAATAGCCAACAATACATTGTATGGGTCAAAATTATCCATTTTTCTTTTATGCCAAAAATCATTAGGATATTAAGATCATGTTCCATGAAGATATTTTGTACATTTTTTACTGTAAACATATCAAAACTTAATTTTTGATTAGTAATATGCATTGCTAAGAACTTCATTTGAACAACTTTAAAGGAGATTTTCTCAATATTTAGATTTTTTTGCACCCTCAGATTCCAGATTTTCAAATATTGTCCTATCCTAACAAACCATACACCAATGGAAAGATTATTTATTCAGCTTTCAGATGATGTAGAAATCTCAATTTCACAGAATTGACCCTTCTGACTGGTTTTGTGCTCCAGGGTCACATATAGTAAAGAATTATTGAATCACAGTAACAACAATGAAAATAAAAGAAATATAATGGTCAAAAAAAACACATCTGGACGTGTTACTGTAATGAACATGAGGGTTTTTGCATTGAAAATGCATGTGAAAAATCATGAAAATACGTCAATTAAAAACTTAATAGTCCTAAAATGTGCTTTTTTCCATGCAAAATATACTTTTTTATTTTTTCATGTTTTCACGAGCCTCCCATTGAGACCTGTGCAAAGTTCATAAATGATGTTTTATGCCACTGATCTGCTGTGTCAGATGCATGCATCACGCTGGGAAACACCCAATCAAGCATTCAGACGTATCAGAAGCGTGCAACTCACCTTTATGACCCATCATAACAGCCAGATGAAGGGGGGTGTTTCCTGTAAGACAGACAATACTGAGTCATTTACAACCAGGACAAACCCAAACTCAGAGACTTCAGCAGCATGTGCTTCTGCATTCATTTAGTGTCACTGAGATACTATTATACTTTGAATTCATATATTTAGATTAAGTTATATAACATTTATATTTAGAGTTTGAACTTGCTTTTATTTAAACTTGAAGTTTTTGCTTTGTGTTTGTCATTTTTATTTTTATTTTTTAATACGTCTGTAAAGCGTTTATTCATTTTAATTTCAGTTTTGTTAATCACAATTATAAGACCTCTGTTATGCATGTGCAGAGAAGCAGTTTGATATTATATGAGAATGAAAACAGGTAACACAGGTTAGTGAATCAAACGAACACACACAAACTGGCTCAGGAGAATGACATTAATCATGACTGATTCATAATCCATCATACAGATAAAGCCTGGAATGAATGCTAGCTTTGGTGTTGTCCGTCACAGCCAAAACATGCAGAAATACAAGATCCAAGCAAACTACTTTTCCATTATTGTCATAATTATTATGGCTCTCGACCATGTTTCTGAATCATCGAGGCTCTAGATCATCAAGGTTCTGGATTACTGTGGTTCATAATCTGAATTATGAATCTGAATAAAACATTTCTAGATCCTGATTCTGAATTATTAAGATTCTCTGTCACCATATTTGGTTCTAGATAAGCATGTTTCTGTATTATTATACTCTGAATAATAATAACAGTGCTAGATCACTTTGGCTGTGAATTGTTATGATTCTCTATCACCATATTTTTGAGGCATTATGGCTCATAATAATTATGGCTCTGAATAACAACAACAGCAGCTCTAGATCACCACAACTCTGGATCACTATTCGAGATTACCATGTTTTTAAGTCATTAAGGCTCTAGATCAGCATGATCTGAATTATTATGAATCTGAATAATAACAGTTCTAGATCATCGTGATTCTGGATTATTAGGATTCTCGGTCACCATATTTTTGAGGCATTATGGTTCTAGATAAGCACGTCTGTATAACTACGACTCTGAATAATAATAGGTCTAGATCACTGTGGCTGTGGATTATTATGATTGTTGATCATTACATTTTTGAGGCATTATGGTTCTAGATAAGCATGTCTGTATAACTAAGACTCTGAATAATAATAATAGGTCTAGATCACTGTGGCTGTGGATTATTATGATTGTTGATCACTACATTTTTGAGGCATTATGGCTCCAAACATAATAAGCATGGCTCTGAACAATAACAACAGTTCTAGATCACCACGATTCTGGATCATGACTCTTGATCACCATGTTTTTGAGTCATTAAGGCTCTATTCAGCATTACTCCGAATTAATATGAATCTGAATAATAACAGTTCTAGTTCAGCATGATTCTGGATTGTTATGGTTCTTGATTATCACATTTAGACATTTAGGTTCTAGATCAGAATACTCTGGATGACTATGATTCTCAATCACCTTATTTTTGAGTTATTAAGGTTTTAGATCAGAATTATTCTAGATTACCATGGTTCTCATTTACAATGTTTTATATCATTATGGTTCTAAATTATAATAATTACAGCTCTGAATAATAGTTCTAGATCATCATAGCTTTTGACTATTATGATTCACAGTCACCCATGTTTTTGAGTCATTAAGGCTCTAAATCAACATATTTCTGTATTATTAAAACTCTGAAAGATAATAGCTCAAAATCAACATGATTCTGGATTATTATGATTCTCAAACACCATCTATAATCTGAATAATAACGGTTCTAGATCATCATGCTTGTGGTTTATAAGGACAATCAATCACCATGTTTATGGTTCTCAATTACAATTTTTTGTATCATTATGGTTTCTTAATTATAATAATTATGGCTCTGAATAATAATAGTTCTAAATCTACACAATTCTGGATTATTATGGTTCTTGATCACCATGTTTTTGAGTCATTAAGGATCTAAATCAACATGTTTCTGGATTATTACGGTTCTCGATCATCATATTTTTGAGTCATTATGGTACTAAATCAGCATTATTCCAGATATTATGATTCTGAAAAATAACCTATTTCTAGATCACCACGGTTGTGGATTATTATGACACTCAATCACCATGTATAATCTGAATAATAACGGTTCAAGATCATCAAGTTTTTAAATCATTATGGTACTAAATCAGCATGAATCCAGATAATATGATTCTGAAAAATAACACTTCTAGATCACTACGGTTGTGGATTATGATTCTCAATCAATCACCATGTATAATCTGAATAATAACGGTTCAAGATCATCAAGTTTTTAAATCATTATGGTACTAAATCAGCATGAATCCAGATAATATGATTCTGAAAAATAACACTTCTAGATCACTACGGTTGTGGATTATGATTCTCAATCAATCACCATGTATAATCTGAATAATAACGCTTCTAGATCATCATGTTTTTGAGTCTTTATGGTACTAAATCAACATGAATCCAGATAATATGATTCTGAAAAATATCATACTTCTAGGTCACCACGGTTGTGGACTATTATGATTCTCAATCACCATGTATACTCAGAATAATAACGGTTCTAGATTAACATGCTTTTGAGTCTTTATGGTACTAAATCAGCATGATTCCAGATATTATGATTCTGAAAAATGACATATTTCTAGATCACCACAGTTGTGGATTATTATGATTCTCAATCACCATGTATACTCAGAATAATAACGGTTTTAGATTAACATGCTTTTGAGTCTTTATGGTACTAAATCAGCATGATTCCAGATATTATGATTCTCAAAAATGACATATTTCTAGATCACCACAGTTGTGGATTATTATGACTCTCAATGACCATGTATACTCAGAATAATAACGGTTCTAGATGTTCATGCTTGTGGATTATCAGGACACTCCATCACCATGTTCTTGGGTCATTACGGCTCTAGATCAGCTCTGAATAATCACAGACCGCGTCTCACCGTGCTCGTCTTTCTGCGCGATGTTCTGCGTCCGGATGAGCGATGACAGCCTCCGCACGTCGCCCCTGAACACGCACTCATGCACGGGGTACGCGGCGTCAGTGTCGCCGTGGCTCTGGTTCTGCTGCGAGCTGGAGCGGAGGATCTTGTGGTTTCCGCCGCTGAGGATCTTGCTGCCCCGGTTGGCTTTGATCGGCCCGGTGGCCGCCGGCTCCTCGTCCGGTTCCAGCAGATCCAAACCCGCCTTGCGCTCTTTGCGCACCGAGCGGATCTTCTCTCCCGTCATATTTACACAGATGAACGGTGGAAAACAGCAGCCCGCACAACATGAACACTGTCCGGTGACTCAACGGAGACGGACGGGAATGAAACACGCACCGGAGCGACTCATCGAACGGTAAACAAACGACACACTCTCTCACACACACACACACACACCCTACGAAGAAGAGCCATCTGCCATCTTCCGCTCGCAGTCTCGCGAGACTCACGGGCGGGCGCAATGAACACAGCGCGGAGTCTCGCGAGAATGAGGGGACTCGCCCTCATGCATCGAAACAATCCCCGACTCTCGCGAGAATGGCGTGCGGGGAGACTGGAGGGATTGGCTAGTCTCGCGAGAGCGAGTAATTCAGCCAAATACAACAGCGAGAGATGTCACAGTCACTAAAGAAGGATAAACACTTTACTTTATCAGGTTTATTAGGGAAAGCAGCTAATAAGATATATGATGATTTTATTAAATTTGTAAAAGAAACTAAATTATTTAAAAAAAATAGTCTTTTTGATTGTTTTTTTACATTTATTTATTGGTTTTGTTTTTATTTCTGGTTTGTTTATTTGTTTTTCTGGGTTTTGCTGCTTGAGAATCAGCTTCATTTCTAAACTGTTTCTGGCAGAATTCTTATTAGTTCAGAAGTTCATATTAATCTTGAGAGATTTCCACATATTCCTTGCTGTCAGGCGGTCTTTATCATGCAAATTAAACCTTTATTATCTGAATCTGACTCACAAAACTATTTGAAAGAGCGAGAATTTCTGTAGAATATTTTCTCATAAATATTCTGAATATTGTGCCGTTTTACTTTGCATTGGTCTTGATTTCTATATTTTTTAGAGATACTCTCATTTGTATTCATGCTAGTTCATTTTTAATGAAGAACAATCCTAAATAAAACATTTTAAAAAGAAATTCATATGAATTAATATTTTGTTATTATCATTATATTATATTGAGAAACAATTAATATATTGAAGACTTATTTTGGCATTTTTGCCTTTATTTAGACAGGAATTTTTATTAGTAAATCATTATTATTATTATTATTATTATTATTATTATTATTATACTGAGAAATAAAATCAATATACTGAAGATTTATTTTTGGCATTTGTTGCCTTTATTTAGACAGGGTATTTTATTTATTATTAAGTTATGCAATATTTTATATATATTGTTGAATAAAATCAATATATTGAAGATTTATTTCTGTCCTGGGGTGAGGACCCACACAGATGTTCATTGTAAAGGTAGAAAAACTCTAAATAAAACATAATGGAGAAATTCATGTGTAAATGTGATGTGAACTCTACCTCTTAACAAAAAATAATAAATGATGCTAAATGATAAATAATCGGGTAGTCTCATTTATATCCCACAGGACAGAACGATTGTTGCTCGTTGTTGTAGCTGCACGTGATGCTGGTGTGTTGTCTGCGTGACGCTGGACTCTGATTGTTCTGTGTTGTGTGGCTCACAATAGCAGCGCTTGACCGGTGAGTGACCGCAGCAGATCGGTCAGAACACTTCTGATGGAGGCTTCAGATCATTCCGCTGATGATGAAATCTGATCATAAGTGAGTCTGCTTTCTTTCATATAGACCTCATCTCATTGCTGTTGATTGTTTTTAGAGAACAGACTCGACTCAGACTTTTAGTGAAAGTTTTAGTCATTTTGTTGAGTGTTTTTGTCATTTTTATCAGTTTTTGTTGTTTTTTTTAAAAATATGTCTAAAAAATGATACTTAAAATTACAATCAATTTATTTTAGCTACATTTAAATAAATAAAAAGTGTTGAAAGTTAGTCAACTAAATTTGTTTATTTAAATGTTGATAAAATAAATTGATTGCAACCACTTACCTTAAAAAAATTAGTAAATTCAATTAATCATTTATTTTTCAGTGTATATAGTTTATTATTATTTTTTATTTCAGTTTTAGTTTTAGTCGTCAACTTAAACTAAATTAAAAGAGAAACGTTGCATTGGTAATGTTGAAAAAATGAGTTTTTAAATTTTTTTGTGTTTTATTTAATTTAATTTAATTTAATGTTTATTTTATTTCAAGTAATTAAAATGATTTTTAATGGTTTTAGTTTTGATTTTAGTTGACTGTAATAACCACATTTGAGCTGAAAATGAATTCTGAAATGTTTTAGTTAAAGTTAAAGTCATTTAATTGAGTGTTTTTGTCATTTTTATCAGTTTTTAAATATGTCTATATAGTTTTTTATTATTTTTTAATTTCATTTTAGTTTCAGTCATCAACAAACTAAATAAAAATGAGAAACATTGCACTGGTAATGTTGAAAAAATTAGGTTTTTTATTTTATATTTTTTAACATTTTTTATGTTTTATTTAATTTCATTCAATGTTTATTTTATTTCAAGGAATTTAAAATGTTTGTAATGGTTTTAGTTTTGATTTTAGTTGACTGTAATAACCACATTTGAGCTGAAAATGAATTCTGAAATGTTTATTTTGATATGAAGCTCTTAGTAAAAGTGAAGTTTATACAGTGTTTCTGTCCAAATATTATGTGCGTAAACATGTTCCGTGGCACATGTTTTTCTGCTTGTTTCTCTATTATTGACAAGCTATTGTAAGTGAGTGTGTGTGTGTGTGTGTGTGTGTGTGAGTGTGTGTGTGTGTGTGTGTGTGTGTGTGTGTGTGTGAGTGTGTGTGTGTGTGTGTGTGTGTGTGTGTGTGTGTGTGTGTGTGTGAGTGTGTGTGTGTGTGTGTGTGTGTGTGTGTGTGTGAGTGTGTGTGTGTGTGTGTGTGTGTGTGTGTGTGTGTGTGTGTGTGAGTGTGAGTGTGTGTGTGTGTGTGTGTGTGTGTGTGTGTGTGTGTGTGAGTGTGAGTGTGTGTGTGTGTGTGTGTGTGAGTGTGAGTGTGTGTGTGTGTGTGTGTTCATTGTGTTGTGTTCCTCCAGCATTCTCTGGCTGTTTTCCATCACAGCTCGCTCCACACGCTCAGAAACACCAAACATAATGTCATCTTTTATTGATTTCAGTGTTGTACGAATGTCTGATGATTCATCATTTGAGCAAATTTAAAGGAATAATTCACCCAAAAATGAGAATCTGTCATCATTTTTTAAACCTCTTTCTTCTGTTGAACACACACACACACACACACAAAAGCATCTTCTTTTGTGTTCAACAGAAGAAAGAGACTCATACAGGTTTAAAAAACGATGACAGAATTCTCATTTTTGGGTGAATTATTCCTCTGATGTGTTTCAATGAAGGATGATTCAAGCAAACATATAAAGATTCAAAAGCCTGGTGTATTTTTCCATCAGAATGTGCAGAATTCTGCTGTGGGATGATGGATAATCAACATAGAAGAACTCTTAATGTGAGCGAACAAGCACTTTTTATGTTTATCATTTATTTAGAAATGTGTGTGAATGAGCAGAGAAGAACAATATCCTTCACATCATCATAACTCATGATATGAAGTCTTGTTTTCTGAATGAAGTGAGTTTATGATTAAAACAGGAATATCTGTCATATGTGGCCAGTTCTCCTTTTGAATTTAGATTATTTTTCTGACCCAGTTTGCACATATTTTGTCTTGTTTTAAGCAAAAACTCTTTTATAAGTTTGTAACATTTTTTAGAAAAAAGAACCTAAATTATGAAATGTTATATATATATATATTGCAGAATAAAATCAATATATTGAAGATTTATTTTTATACTGGAGTGTTAGGACCCACACGGACCACATATACCTTCATTGCAAAGCAAGAAAAATACTAAATAAAATATTTTTTAAAAATGATTAATTCATGTGAATATGTGATGTGACCTCTGCCTCTTAATAAAAAAATAATAAATTACTCTAAATAGTAAATAAACTGAACTCTCATTTATATCCCACACAACAGAAACATTATTGCTGATTATTAATATTATTTCTCATGAGTGACACGACAGAAGATGAATATTGGCCGGCAGACTTAAAGGAGAAAGATCTCGCCGTTATTTGTGTTTGTAAAGTGAACACGGCGTCTCGGAGCTGCGGACTTTGCTCTTTGATTTCTCCCAGTCCATCAGTCCTTTATTCAGCATCGGCTGCGCGTATTTCTTCCTCACCCTCTACCTGAGGCGGACGAAGAGGGAAAGCAGCAGATGTTGGCTTTTGTCCTTACCAGCATCATGCTTCTTGGGGGATTTGATGGTCTTGCGCTTGTTGCAGTGGGGAGAGGAGCACCATCAGATGCAAATGATGGGCAGGTTGCTGTTTGTGCTGGGCTGCGTGGGTCTGCTCACTCTCATCCCCACTCTCAAACTCAAACACAGCGTCCTGATCCTGAACCCCTTAGCCTGGGTATGGCTGCTGTCCTTCACCAGCCTCGGCGGCCTGTCTCCGTCCCTCAGGCCGGTGCTGGCGTGTATGGCGGGGGTCTCCGGCTCTCTGCTAGCGCTCTGTTTCGATCACTATTACCCACCGAGGGAGACGGCCGGCAGGATTCCTAACGCGGAGGAGAAAGTTCCCGTCATCAGACCCAGGAGAAGGTCCAGCTGTGTTTCTTTGGGAGAGACGTCCAGCAGTTATTATGGCAGTTGTAAGATGCCCCGCAGACCTTCTCTGCCCTGTATATCCAGAGAACAGGTAGGGGCTGTTCAGCAGTCCGTCAACTCTGTTACCGGTTGATATATATGCCATCGCATTCCTGATATGCACTAGAAAACGCATCACAAGTCATCATACTCCTGATACACACCATCACGCTTCTGGCACTTCAAAAGGCCACATGCACTCATAAAAATAAAGGTTCTTTATTTGCATATGCAGTTCCACGAAGAACTGTTAACATCCATGGAACTTTTCTATTCAACAAAAAGTTATTTATAGTAGAAAAAAAGGTTTAAGGTGTTCTTCACAATAAGAAGAAATGGTTCTTCACTAAAAACACTTTATTAAAATGTTTTTGGGGAACCAAAAACGGTTCTTCTGTGGCATTGCCCCTTTTGGAACCTTTGTTTTTTTAAGAGTGTACATTGCCATCCTAAACAGACTGCTGATTCCCCATCACACTACACCACAACATTACACTCCTTATACAACAATAGTTGTTATAGTTGATATCATAAATGTGATAGTATTAGTATACACTGTTGTTGGGCCAGGTCTTAATGTTGGGTCAGTCACCTGTTGCCTAGCTCCCAAATTTATTTAGGTTTGATTGTTTCACTGTGATGGGGTGAGAACTTTTCTTTATTTGATAAATATTTCAGTTTAAATTTGTTTGGTATTTTAGAGTGAACACAGTGCACATTTTGGGATGTTTCAAATAGATCAAACTGCGTTTAGGCCTAGTTACTGATGTGAAGTTTTGGGTTGTATCCCCTTGTTGTTCCAGTAGTCTGATTCATTTTTAATTTTAAAGGTGAATATGTGTCCTGTAAATTGTTTGATCCTTTTTTTAACATGTTACAAAAACACATTTAATTTATTTTAGTTTAGGAGAATCATAGTAACATTTCCTTATTACCTTTTCTCAGTACTACAGGAAAGCGTTTACTTTTCACCCACAAGACGTTATCCAGTTTACAGCACACTTATAATGCTGGTCAGAATGTTGTGTTCGTACTGAAGTGAAACAAAACTTACACTATTAATCATTGATTCAAATACCTGAAAAGTGGGGCAGCGCTTGTCCCAGTGTCTGTGCCATAAATAGAGTTTGTAAAGTTTTAAATGTTTTCTTTTGATTGGTGCCTCTTTTGCTTTCTAGTGTGAAGTGAAAAGTTTTAACAAAAGTATTTGGTTTATGTTATGTGTGTGTGAGATAATGGAAAATCAGCAGACTGTTTATTTAACTTTTTTTACACACATGCAATTTATTATCTTTAAGTTCTATAAATATGGAAACTTTGTTAGTTCATTGAGTAGGATATGGTGCTTGGAGTTTTTTTTTTTTTTTTTTTTTTTTTTTTTAAACGTCAAGCCCACATTGCCCAAAAAGTCGGCCCGAGCCAAGGGTAAAGGGTCATGTTTGAACACTAAATTCAAGGTCATCAAACCTGTGCGGCAAAGTAAATATACTGAAACATAGTGCTGTGTTTTCATGTACTCTCTCTGACTTGTTTCTGCACATACATAAAGGCAGTATTTCAGTAAATTACAAAAATATAATTCAAGTAAATTTGGAATGGGCTATGCATGTTTTCACACTAATTTTAAAGAGTTGAGTTCCTTCTCTCCTTGCTTGCACATAAGGCCATTCACTTTGTGCTTCAAGTGATTTGAGTGTGCTTTGAATGAGTGCACTGTTCCAGTCACGCTCATGAATTGAGGTTTCAGTATGACCAGTTTCAGACGTTATTTTGACCTGCAAGCACCTGTTCTTACTGAGCAGTAGCATCAGTTCTTCCTCACATGGAATCTGTAAGGACACCTGGAAACAAAATATCAACTAGGAAAGAAAGTGAATGGAATTTGCAAAGTTTGCACTCCATCCTGTCCTAGTTTGAATTACGGCAGCATATATACTGTATGTTGGTGCTTATTGGGACAAATATATTTAAAATTTGCTTTTGCATTTGACGTTAAAGTGATGAGAGCTTTCAGAATGCATAGAACAACAAATAATTGTCATCAATCCATTAAATATATAACCCTATTAATGCATTTTTTATTTCGTCCTACTCTCCACAATATTATGAAATAAAATTTGTGCCCTCATCTCATCAAAAGGGAGCTGGAGAAGTGCACTTTGAAGTGCACATTGAACACTGACGTCTATGTGTGTGCTCAAATGTTTTTTTTATTTTTATTGAAGTAGAGTTGTTGTACAGTGAATTTTAAATTGTGTTTTTGTGCAACTTTTCTCTTTTTCTCAGTTTGAGTCATGATATGACGTAAGAGAAACAGGTCTCTCACGCGGATTCTCTCTGACTGTTTTTGATAGTTAAGCTTTTTTTCTTTTGTTCATACTCGCACACAGTCCTGTTTAGATGGACCTCGTGAACAGCTTTTTTCCCTCCCAAAGTGCTGCTTGGGTTTAATTTTAAGAAATGTGTTATATTAGTATCAGTATGCTTTAACTATCATGAGTATTATTATAAACTATAAAAATAATAATAAATGTTATGTTTAAGTTACAACTTTTAGTAAAAATATACATAAGCTATAGTAGATGTATTCTACTATGAGTGACGATGATCTGCCTAAAACAATAGTTTGTGTACACATCTTTATTATATATTTATATATTTATTTATTTGCATATATATTTTAAAACATTTAAAAAAAAAAAATTCTCATTGTCCTTGTTCAGACCTCGAAAGTGTGAGAGTGTAAGGTTATTATCAGTAATTATCAGTTGTGAAAAACGTCATGGGCAATTTGAAGTAAACACAGGCTGATAAATTTGTTGCTGTGCAAAAATAATGTACATTTATTTATTCTTTCATGTTACTGGCGCTATGTAGTTTTTCTCCCGTGACAGGGTCTTAATGTGTGCGTGAGTATTTTTATTTTTATTTTTTGCATGTTGTTCCGGTCAGTGCTGTGTCTCGCGTATGGCCTTACGACTTTTTCACTTGCACACAGTGAAAAACGGCTCCAGTCCTCTCTTCAAGCCACCTGTGACTCATTGCATTTTCAGCCCAATGTTCGTCATAGCCTGAGCTGTGTTTAGAACTGATGGCAGGATTATGGTGCTTTTAAGATGGACCACTATATGAGGTAGCCAGGCTGTTTGAGATGTTTATGTGGCTTGGATCTTTAAATCAGTTGATAATCATAACAAAGCCCAGTCACATTTAACACAACACATGGAGCGGTGATTATATTGTAGGGATGCTAGGGGCCGAGTAGCAAACAACGTCTTGTTCTTTTTTTTGTTTTTCTTACATGGCTAACTTTATCACTGAAGTTGAGCCAAAAGTAGTGCAGGTTTATTTTATACATTATCATATATTTTAGAGTTAGAGTTGAATTTAGCATCTAGAGTTATGACTATAACAGTTCAACAAAGTGCATGCACACAGACACACACTCACACAAAAAATATATACAAAAAGTAGCAGTTATTTGCAGATCAGGTGATGTTGTGGATGTTTTACAGCAGTCACTGATTGGAAAGAATCTGTTTTTGTTAAAGCCAAAAAAGGATTGGTTAATCAGGATGTACTGAATCTTTAAGAAGTATGAATTAAATTATGATAGCCACTTTTAAAACTTAGAAGCTTATTAGAAAAGAGATAATAAATTAGTTAGGAATGGATGAAGAAAAGCATTTTTAGTTTCAGATAACAAAAATAATTTGTCAGGGTTTTGATGACCTTGATTTGTTTAATCTATGCTTGCATTGCATAATATATTTCTATTTAAAATTCTATTTCCAAAATCCAGAGAAATACATAATTAATTTGTATAAAACATGTTTTTTTCTGTTGATGCATACTTAGACTTTTAGTCAAGAAACTTCTTCAATTTTATCTTCTTGGAAGGTAGCTAGAGATACAGAAGTTTGAGCAGTTGCAAACAGCATACAAATAAGTCTGCATGTTTTTATTTGAACATTTCAAACCGATGATTTAACATTTATTATTTATTGAATATGATCATTCTAACTGGTTTATCATTAAGGGTAAACAGTGGATGCATTGAAGATAGATAAAAGACACTGTACATTTTTTAGGTCCCTTCCATGGAGTCTTCTCTATGTTGTCGGACATCTTAGTTATACTGTGCTGATAAAGTGCATGGTGAAAGAAGAGCTGAGCATTTGAAGGAAATGCAGAAAGAGTTGCACAGAGAAACCCAACACGACCAGCCAACTGTATCGCATAATCTGTTTGCGCTTTAATCATATTGTAAGCTTGTCAGTTACGTACATGTCGAAATACAGTTCATGAAAATGCAGCAGTCAGCATAACAACCATAATGCTTACAGCCTTGAATTAATATGTGTGTGCGTAGATCAACATCAAGCAAAAACCATTATGAGAAGCATCACTGGTGTGGTCAGTTATTGGTCCGTTGTGGCACAGAGCAGCTAAGCTGGATATTTCACTTTTGCCCATGGTAACATATGGGTGCTGCTTTCATGTTTCATCACTTTGTGGACTCTTGTTTTTCATTTCAACTCAAGCTAGTTGGTGTGATGTAGTGTCTCAAACCACTTACTCCAACTACTGAATCTTATATTTTTAACATACATATTCTCTGGCAAAAATACATGCTAGTCCCAAAAGAGACAATAAGGATATATTTATCCATTCAAATGTAATGTTGTTAGTATATGGATGTTTGTCCTTTAGCTAGGCTGATTGTTAATGGAAGATAATTTACAAGTTAGATAAAAATATTTCAAGCCAATGTATTTATTTATTTAATAAGGTGCGATACGAGACCCCTCTGCTTCGGGGTCCTGATCACACTAGCAGTGTTTATTTTGTGATAATGACTGGCTGGCTGTACATTATTCCTTACATAGAATAAAAAGTCAGTGACAAAGTGTACTAAATGTACTGCATGATTTCCTTACTGTAGTTCAAGGCAGCACTGGTGCTTTTTGTGGCATTTGATTATTATTATTTTTTTTTTGCAATTAAAAAAAATATATATTGTCATTATTATCATTGCATATCACAATGTATAGTACTTCACAGAGCCCATTCAGTTTGCTATGAAATGGCGTGAACTGCGTATTAAGGCTGTAAAATTGATTAATCACGATTAATCACTTCCAAAATCAAAGTGTGTATTTACATAATATATGAGAGTGTATGTGTATATATAAATACACACACATACTTGTATGTATTTAAGAAATATAGGTAATATATATTTATATGTAAACACATACTTTTTATTTCGTAAGCGATTAATCGATTTTACAGCCCTACTGTGTACTATTATTTAGATATAAAGTGTAATTGTTGTATGAGTGCCTTTGCAAAATTATATGTAAACTGATGAACAGCGCTGACCTTTGCTGTTGAAAAAGGGTACTGCAGTGTTAAAGATAAAAAGAATGACTGTTTACATGCAGTGTCATGACAACTGTGATGACAACTGTTTCACATATTATCATAAAATATTGGTAATATAAACATTAAACTCTTTTCTGTAGAAAACATATTTGTGTAATTTAGTTTTTTGTTGCTATCCGAATGTTTCAGATAGCTTGCGATTGGAATGCAGCTTGGTCATTTGCTATTAGTGACTCATGTTGATATGGAAGCTGTGAAGTTGGCAGTTGTTGTTTGTCTCTGGGGTGTTTTGCCATATGGGTTTGTAGAGAGTTTTGGGTATTTCGTGATGTTCGTGACCTCATGAAAGTGAAGAGAATGAGAACAATCACTACTTGGCTCATAGCTATTTTCAGTTTTGCCAGCTTCTGGGAGGTTTAATATATTGTGTTTAGGTAAGGTTTCAGCTAATCTTTTTCAACACATCAACAATAAGCGAGGGCCCAGAAGGTTTAGACATACGTAAGTAATGGTGAAGTCACGAAAGGTTAAAATGCTGTCACACGGGCCTGCATCTTTCATACTCCACAAAATGACCAATGTTTATTTGATGAAATACAGTTTGTTTAACAGCTTACTGCTGATTGTGACAGTGTTTCCATTATAGTGCACTCTGCTGAGAAACCGCTGTTGTTTTATTGCAATTGGAAATTTATGGGAATTTCACACTGAGTAGTTTATATTCAAATTATTGCAATGGTCTGAATGAAAACTGACCAAATCTGATATTGTGATAAAAATATCTGATAAAAATATTGTGAAATATAAATTCCTTTTAATTCAGAAGACTTTTTAATGATAAAAAATTAAATGTAAAATGTAGAGTATATTTTACAAGGAAATACTTTTTAGTCTTTCTGCTTCAAAATTGCATGTTTAGATCACTAGTTTTTTTTTTGCTGGTGTAAAAATTATTACTAGTTTTTTGGTGTATGTGTGTGTATATATATACACACACATACATGCATACATATGTGTGATAGAGGTTTGTCAGAAGAATCATTGTAATGATTTGAATGAATTGACAACATGTGAATGTCCTGTGATTGTGTGTGTGTGTGAATGCAAACGCCAGAGAGAGGCCATGTGTGCACACAATAATTTCCCTCAGTTGAAAATGAATAGATCACTTTTGCAAATGAGATGCCTGAATGTGGGAGATGTCCTGGGCCGGGAATCCCCAGCAATGCATGTGGCACATTTGGAAAGCGCTCCATATTATGTATTTATGAAAGAATAGCGAGACTGACAATTCATAATTCATTGGACTTGATGAGAAGGATTTACATTTTGCCACCGACAAGGTGTCAGTGAGGTGAATGTGCGTGCGGAGATTCACAGTAAAACATCATCATCCGAACAATCGGTTTATGTAAGTTACTCAAAAAAGGGAGCAATTGCATAAGTGCATCTTTTCATTAGGCATAAAGGCCTTGTTACGCAAAAATCTTATTTGAATGTTTTTCTACCTTTCCTTGGCAGAGTTGATGCTTCACTCATTAGTTGTTTAATATATTGAAATGTTCTCTTCTGCTGAATGTGGTGCTAGTGTGTTTATACGTGAGAGCTGGGGCTCTTCAGGCTCTGATTCAGTCTCTAAATTTTATTTTGGATTAAGCAGGAGCATTTGCAGTCACTCATCAACATGAAGTGTGTGTGTGTATATTTAAGGAATAAAGCCTGTGTGGTATTACATGCCTTCTGCCATGGTGTGTGCAACAATGTTGTGCCACAGTCTTAACGTCTCATTGAGACTTTTGAAACATCAGCTGTTACTGTGCTTTACTGTAATAATACAGAGGACTTTAAATAGTAAGAGACAAAGGCTGTCACATAGATAGCATGGCATTATTGCAAGTACAGTCAGCAGTATTGTCTTTTTCAAATTGTTAAATTGTTATTATTATTTTTTTTCAGACAGGATTTTGTTTTATTTTATTTTTTTCTTTTTATTTTCATTTTGTATCCCTTTAGTAAGTACACACAAAAAATCAGAGTGCAACAGACAAATTATTTAATTTAGTAATTAAATTCCTTTAATTCTGATAGTAATTAAAATGAATTTCCAGCCATATACATAGTTGCATTTGTAGTCATATAGTGGCAAGCAACCCTTAAATATAAAGCAAAGAGAGCGAGAGAGAGAGAAAAGGTGCGTGTGTGTGTGTGAGGCGGTGGAACAGTGGAGTGGAGCTCCTCTCAGCTGTCACGTTCTCCTGCACTAATGCCATGTGGAATGATATAACATTGACGTCACTAAGTGGTGACGTATGAGAGTATGTCTACAAAAAAAAGGCCAAGTTTTACTTATTGCCATGTACAATTTACTGACTGCCTCCTCAACGGCGTGATCAGAGTAGAAAACACTCCGTCCATACCGAACGCTCGGAGACATGACAAACCACTTTGTGTGTGTTTTCTCGTAGAGGTCTGATAGTTTTAATATTAATATTCTTTCTTTAAATGAAAATTACAGCAATGACAGTGATGTGTTTCAAAAATGTAGTACGAGTCATAAATGAAAAAGAAAATGAAGTGACGTGATGTGAAACAGGGTGTGAATCTCTGAGAATGCCTTTTAAAACAAGAGAAAAGAAAATGGGGAGGCTTGGCCCTATTATGTGTGAGATGAAGCGCTGTGATCTATTTCCATTATTGGAGTGCGAGTGAGGTTTTGGTCTCATTCTCTGAATGGACTGGTATGAGTGTGTGTGTGTGTGTGTGTGTGTGTGTGTGTTGGAAAGAAGGGGATAATCTTGAAATGTAAAACTATTCACACGTTTTAGGATTAAGTTCTATATTAGGGCTGCTGTTTTTCTGAGTGACTGCCTTCCTTTTGCAGCGTGTTTAAATTGGTGGTTATGTTTGTTGTATCTGTTAAGACTGGTTATGCAAATCCTCTCCCCGACCCAAGTCGCAAATTTAAAATGAGGAGCAGGCGCTAGACGACAGTGAGCAATCATCTTTATACACTCTTACTTAATAATAATCAAATTACTAATTATTATTATTATTATTATTATTATTATGAAGTTAACAGAAGTGTCAGTTTTTTTTTTTTAAATAATTTTTATTTATTGAATTTTTAGTTAAAACAATAATGGGCTGATATAGTTAAACTATTACAAAAATTGCACTTTATTTTGTCTCAGCTAGATTTACAGCGCATCCACGATGTAATGGTGTTTGATTATCTAATAATGTGTTCGGCTGGTTTTAATGTGAAATGTGCTCTTTATTGAGGAGAGCAGTAGATAAATGTGTTCTGTTGTGCCAGGAACCGTGCCAAGCTGGAATATTTCAACGCTGGACGCTTTCAGTTGCATTCTTTGCATCTCTCTCAGTTCGTAAGTTGTCTGTTGCATTTTAAGGTAGACACAAAGAACCGTAACGTAAAACCAGTTACTTCCCGAAAACCCCTCTTACTTTTTTTTTTTTTTTTTTTTTTTAGCAGACTTCCACCCGACACGATCCTAACAGCACCTGTGGTGTGAGTAATTACTATAGTGCGCAGGAGTTCTCCAGGTTAAGGAGGAAGGGGTTAACAGAGATCAGTGGCGTTTATGTCTGCAGACTGAAACAGGATGCAGCGAGTGCATTGTCAGCCTGCTGGTGTGAGTGCAAACAGATGAGGAAATGCTGGAGCGGCTACTCCAAAACTCGGTTACCTTGGAAACCGTTTGCGTCATGATCACCAGCAATTAGCTTGCAGCTCTTTAGTTTTTCATGCTGGCTGAGCCGAGCTGAGCAGCGGTTGCTTAAAGCGCTGAAGTGTTGCTATTAGTCAGGTTTACAAACACGGTGTGTTACTTTTTATTAAACACATTTTCATTTGAGTCTTTTTTTTTCATGCTACATTTTATTTACTTTTCTTTTTTTGCAGTAGAGATTTTTTGACCACACGTGTGCATCCTTTCTTTTAATTTGTCTTGATGTGTCATTCAGCTCTAGTTGCTGTATTTTTTTCCCACAAGTGCAGCAGTGGTTTCTTTAATACGTTACATGTGATTGACATGATTAACATTGATAAATCTTATTAATTTAGCACACAAGGGATATTTGAGGACAAGCCGTCCGAGCCAAACTCTTGTCAAATTGTACTCTGGCTGTTCCTCATTTCTCCGGCTTCTTATCTGGCCTTTCTCACTCTCTCTCCACAGCCGTGTGTGTGTGCGCGCGTGTGTGTGTGTGAGTGCTCTCGCTCGCCGTATCCATGCAGTGCTTTATGTCTCCATGTTTTGGGCACATTAATGGAAACAGTCGAGAGATAAGTGGTTTTTCCTGGATGTGTTGAAGTGACAGGTTCACACCTTCCCTCAGCGGACGGGGTCTAGGAGACCCGCGGGTCAAAACAGGGGACGTCTGGCACACCTCCCTTCTTTATATTAGCCACACACTCAGCACATCTCATTGGTTTTAAGTAGGCCCAGGGATTTTCTGCATGGCTTATCGGGAAATGTTTATTGCACCATAAGTTTCCCAGACACTCAAACATTTAAGGTGGCCTAGTAGCTCTTAAGTCCACAAGGAGCGTGTTGATCCTTGTATGTGTCCAGCATTTGAAAAAGCTGTTTGTTCACTTGGCCGGCTGCGGGGGGACGAACGCATGGTCAGGTCCGACGGGGAGGAGGGAATTGTGGGTCATATGTAGAGTTCATGGGTGAGTTACTGAGCTCGGGAAGCCTGTGTCCAATTTACTTAAAGATCCTGATTGTAACTTGGCTTTGGCTCTTTGATTTCCATGACATGAGAATGAAAGGCATGCAAGACTGTATTTAGTTATTTATTTTTTATTACATGAGTTATTACACTTGGCAATTAAAATTTGAGAGCTTTATTAAAAATCTTGTAATAAACACACAGTTCTGTAAAAATAAATCTAAATCATTTTTAAGCTTTTTCTGTTTTTTTTTTTTTAATACTGCAATTTTCAGGATGAGTACTTAAAGAACCCTTTTTTATTTTTATTTTTTTAAATGTCTGTGTGTGTGTGTGTGCAGGAGCCATAATTTTATTTTAGTGTCCCAAATGTGTACATTATTCAGTGAAGGCATGGAAAGTATTAGCTAAAGCAAATCGGCCTGATTTTTTTTTTCTAAAAAAATAAAGCTCTATATATGTGTGTGTTTGAGGAAGCATTAAATTACTGTGGTAACACATTATGCCATTGAAATGCAAGTATCTTAAAAGCGTTGCTGCTCTCGTTTTTCCTCCTTTTTTGTCTCTTTCTTTCTTACTTTGACCATCTGTCTCTCCCTCCCGCTCTCTCACTCTCTCTCACTCTGTTTCTGTCTTATTTGAAAACAGTGTCGGCACTGCTGCTTTTACACCAAAAGACTGTTGCTAGGTGACTGCTGACGTCAGTGGTGGCTACAGAGGAAGGTCTGTGTGTTTAGCTGCTGAGAGCGAACCCCGCTGAAAGAGGGCAAAACCACGAAATGCTGTTACTCACTACAGTGCAGAAACCTGAACTCCTGGAAGAACTGACCTAAATATTCCAAACATTTCCTTTTCTATTAAAAGTTTTCACTGTGAAAATGTAATGCTAATAAAATGTAGCCGTTCCACCGGCCTCCCTCCCCCACCCCCTGTTTTGAGCTTCAGCTATGATGACGTCAGTCGCATTTCACAGAAGGGGAAAAGTCAATCATTAGTGTCAAAAGAAGGGCCCTGACTTCAGTGGCGGCGTCTCGCCCCCTCTCACATGAGGCCTGTCCTGAATTTTCTTGACTTTTTTTTTTCTGAGAATTTTTCTTCTCAGAATTGCGCATTTACATCTCACAAGTGACATGTAATTGCAACTTTTTTTCTCAGAATTCTCAGTTTATATCTCACAATTGTGACTTTATTTCACAGTTTGACGAAAAAGTCAGAAATGTGAAATAGGGCTGCTTGATTATGGCAAAAATTGTAATCACGATTATTTTGGTCAATATTGTAATCACGATTATTTACCCCAATTATGAGTGGGCCACATGAACAAAAATTTATATGAGTGATTTATTTAAAGATAGTGATATATCAAATACATATTTTCTGTAAATAAGTTTGCTATGACATCTACATTTTAGAGACCAGCGAAATTTCACAATTCTCAATACCACAACAGAATACTAGGGTAACTAATATTAGTAAAACAAACAAACAAACAAACAAAAAAGTCTTCAGTTATTGAAAATAATTAAACTGTCAGTAATAAAAAACAAAAAACAAATAAATACATAGAATAAAAAGATACAACTGAAACAAACTGTGCTTGAAGGGTTTTTAAGGGCTAATTCAAGTCTAAAGTATTCAGCTAACAGCCTACTACAGAAATGAATAATCAAATGTGAAATAAAACAGCATAGTCTTCACTGTAAGTATGAAACTTTCTTTGTTTCTTATTGAAGCTACAAAAGTCCTTCAGTCAAGAGCTGTGAGCGATTTTGTCTTTGTCTTTTGTTGTTTGATTAATATTAAGCACACAGTCGACTCGGCAGCAGCAATATAGCCCGCTGTCACTTTAAGAGCCGCACGGATCCAATTTACTGTTACATACATATTTTCATTCTCAACTTTTTAAGTTCATTTATTACATAACCAATAACGGTTTATGTGAATAATCACTAAGCGCTGCATTTTGACAAATTTTTGCTTGTATTTGACCATTCAGTCACTCACTTTGAGCTAAAAGATGACTTTACGTCCGTGTTCTGTTCCATCTCTGAGCGCATATAGTTAAAGGGCACCTATTATGCCCCTTTTTACAAGATGTAATATTGGCCTTGGGTGTCCCCAGAATGTGTCTGTGAAGTTTCAGCCCAAAATACCCCACAGATCATTTATTATAACAGCTGGAAAAAGTCATTTTTGGGGTGTGTCTAAAAAAGAGCTGTTTTAGAGTGTATGGCTTTAAATGCAAATGAGCTGTATATTCCCGCCCCATCTCTCTGCATTGCATATCTACAGCAATAAACAACCAGTAGAAGCAACATAACTGAGAGCGAGAACCGGTGTTCAGCCAAACATATAGGAAGTAAAATGCACAGAAAGTGGGACGAAACAGCGCAATGTTACAGAGCTCGCGCCGCTCTGAACTGTCATAGTCGCGGATCAATGGATCGAGCCGCGTGACCGCGCTACCGAACGAATCTCACGCTATGAACAGTGCCAACTAATCTTACAAGCACGGCGCTGATCAGTTAAAAAATACTTAATGGATGCACACAAATACGGTTGAAACACTAAGCATGATGCTCACAAAGGAGTCTGGAGTGATACACGTGTTTAGGTAGATTTTGAGGCACACTGCGTCCTCAGCAGCTCAGATGCTGGGAGAAAATGAAGACTCTTATGTTCAGTCTTACATCCAAACACAGAGCACCGGGATTGCTTACGAGACATTGTTGATGTTACAGCTGCTCGAACGTGGAGAAAATGAGGGACAGTGTAACCGCTGAGGGTGGAAACTATAGCAATGCAGGGCTGTCAATCAACCCCTGTGGCCCGGCTCTCCGAAATGTGACGTCACACTGCGGTGAGAATCAAAACGGCTCGTCTAGTGAGACTGACTTGGTTTAAAGGAGATTAAAAAATGAGGAGTGGGTGGATTTTTATTAGGCAGCGGCTATTTGCACTGTGTAAATAGCGATAGATGCTATTTACACTGTGTAAATAGCAATTATATTCTATTTACACTAAGTGCAAATAGTATATTTTCTTAGCGAGAGATGCTATTTGCACTAAGTGCAAATAGCGGTGGATGCTATTTACACTGTTAAAATAGCAAAAGTTTCTACTATTTATATACTACTTATTGCAAATAGTGGCAATTATCTGCACCTCAGTATTGCAGTACATTATAAAACAGTACGCAATAATAACGTATTGAGTGTAAATTATAGTTTTAATTCAAATTATTAAATGGATGCCACCTTATTATGACAAAGCCCTCCCTACACCTACCCTAACCCTACCCAATACTTTATTTTCAACTTTTTGATTATTTCCTTCATTCTTATTGAAAACAAATGCCTTTCCGATGCGATTATAAGATTTGAAAAGGAAGAAAAAAAGTTCGGCAAAAGGCGGGTTCGAACTCGGGTCAATCGTGTCAAAAATGCACGCGTCTTACCATCTACGCCACTGAAACTGATGTAAAAAGAGCATATTTTTTCAATCTTGACTATCCCAATCACACCTTGGTGGGCGGAGTTAGTGTAAATAGCCTTTGCCAACAAGGCAGGCTATTTGCACTTAGTGTAAATAGACACTCCGTTTTTATTATTGTAGGGTGGTTGTGTTCACACACTGCCAACACAGATTTATGTCCAAACTCCATGTAAAAGTGGATTTTGCATAATAGGTGCCCTTTAAATCCTCCTGAGGAACAGCACAAGTTTCACACTTTTAAAAACATGAATAATCAACTAATAAATCAAGCACGTCCCATTTTGCAAAAGTTACATGATTTTACTGATGTGCACATGAAATTGGGCCTTTATGGAGGAGCGAAAGGGGGCGGAATGGGGTGCAATAATCGTTTTATCTCAATTATTGTAGTTTCGAAAAAGAAAATGTATTTCAATTAATTGCACAGCCCTATTGTGAAGTAAAAAGTCGCAGTTACCTTTCAAATTTTTTTTATCCCATGGCAACAACAGGCTTCCATACTAGGATGATTTTCTTGAGGCATCTTTTTAAACTTTTTATCCCATTTTTGAAGTGCTTTTAAGAGGAAACGGCCTCTTGGGAAATGGAGCGTGATGCATCTCTTCGCTCGTTCCCCAGAGAATGACTGCAGCAGCTGCAGGGCTCCAACAGTGCCGTGCAACAGGGATGATACAGGAGCACGGCAAAGCCTTTCTCAGCTGCACGCAGACAGGCGCTCATGGAGTGTTAAAGTTCCCTGGCTCGGCCCGGTGCCTGACAGACAGATTTAATCCCCCCACAGAAACCTGATGACAGCAAACACGGCCCTGCGTACACATAGGAAGGGATGTATGACCAGAAGCCCTATCACGATCCCTGTCGCGGCCCGTATCATGTTCGCTCTCGGCATCATGGCACACAGGACAAAGGGAGCTCAGTGCTCTGATGGGCACCTGTATCCTCGATGACAGGCTGCTGAGGTAAAACCTACTTAGGGGCGCCATGGATGCGAGCTTGTCGTTACTCGGTTACATGTTCGCCGCACGTAGGCAGATGAACCTTTATGAATCATTTAGACAATGTAATTAAAGGAATAATATTTATCCCCTCACTTTTAGGCCATCCAAAATGTAGATGGGTTTGTTTCTCCATCAGAACAAATTTGGAGAAATTTAGCATTGCATCACTTGTTCACCAGTGGATCCTCTGCAGTGAATGGGTGCCGTCAGAATGACAGTTCAAGCAACTGATAAAAACATCACAGTAATCCACTAGTAATCCACACGCCTCCATCCATTAACGTCTTGTGAAGCGAAACCTTGTGTAAGAAACAAATCTACCATTAAGATGTTTTTTAACTTCTAGCTAAAATATGAGTCCTCTATCCACAATATTGCTTTCTCCAGTAAAAAGATTGTCTTATCTGAATCAGGGGAGGAAAATGCACAGATCAAGCACCATTTAGAAGTGAAAACAGTCCAAAACAGTTCTAAACAAATATGTTGGTGGATTTTAATGTGAGAGAAGGGGATGAACTTTTTCCACTGGAGAAAGCATCTGTATGGATTATGGGCTCATATTTAGGCCAGAAGTGACAGTTCAAAGTTAAAATGCATTAATAATGGATTCGTTTCTTACAAGCACACAGCTTTTCACTTCACAATGGATCCTCTGCAGTGAATGGATGCTGTCAGAATGAGAGTCCAAACGGCTGATAAAAACATCACAATAATCCACACGATTAACAGATGTTAATTAATCTTGTGGATTATTGTGATGTTTTGACTCTGATTCTGACATTTCTGATCCATTGAGGAGCAAGTGATGTAATGTTAAATTTGCCTAAAACTGAAGAAACAAACCGATTTGCATTTGCATGTGGAGCAAATTTCATAAAGTCATTTTAAAAACGGACTTCAAGCAAATTGTAAATCTATAATTGGCCTTAGTGGAACAAGATCTCACCTGTTTACATTTAAAGTGATGATTGTGATGCGATTACCCTCTAATCAGATCTATAGTAGGATAGAAGGATCAAAAGATCTTGCAGTGGTTGTTTAGGAATGTTACAGATATCCTAAAGACCTGAATGTGGCAGATCTTTGATTGATGCTGGCTCAGACTTTAGGACGAGGACCGAGGAACGTGATTTAGTCACTGTCTCAGCAGGAGCTGCTCCGGGCCCATTTATTACTTCTGGGGATGTTCTCGCTGCCTATAACTCATTAGTCAGCTGTGCGCTCTGTTTGCGCTGTTTTGTGATTGGAGAGACTGTATCGTGATAACAGTTTTAAAGCCCCTTGGGGATCAAGTGGAAAGTATTTTTTTTGCATTCCTCACATGCCTCGCTCTTTTCGAGATGCTGTTTGGTTAGTGCAAATTGACACCACATGTCGAAGGTAACTACACTGAGGCATGATAATAGTTAATTTGTGTTTGTTTTTCTATGGGCAAATAAAAAAAGATTATTTACTGTCTGTTAATTATGAGAGAGCATCAACAAATGTTTGCTTAGGGAGAACTCAATTCCATTGGGCTTTTGGCACATAAAAACATTACATGTTTTATATAAGCAAAAACAGCCCATGCAATATTTACAGTGTATAGCAGTTGTAAAGTATCATTTTTATTCTTTTTAATCATAAGAATTAGTAAATAATTATTATATTTTAATAGTTTAAATGCATCCTGTTTTTTTTTTTTTTTTTTTTACAAGTAATCGCTAAATGTTTTTAATCAGAATCAATGTGTTTTTTTTCTTTGTCAGTTAATTGCTTTTGTTTTGTTTCTGGAAACACATTTAGGAACTGGAAAGCTGCTAATCTTGCCTGGAGAGTCAGTCGAGTCAATTAGTAATCCTGAAGAGATCTTACTTAAGAAATTTCCTCTAGCCACCACATTCCAAAGATGTGACTTTGGCCAGCTAAAGTATTTTTCCCTTTATCACCGCTTACCTCATCCACCTTGTTTAACCATAACAACATTGGGAAACTCATTCATGAAGATACCATTGCAGGATTCCCCCCCACCAAATCTGTTGTTTAATTTTGAAAGTTTTTTTTTTCCCCTTTTATTGATTTTTAATGCTTGTTTTTGTATCACTGAACAAGCTAGTATTAGTTCTGTAGGTATTGTGCGTTCTCTGAAAAAGACAGTTTGTTCTACCAATCTCGGATAAAGGTGGTTTGCTCTTGAGAGCTTTCTCTGTTTGGGTTCATATAGGGTTTATATCTGATATTTGAACATTAAGGCACCACAATAATGTGAAAAATGGTGCTCACACTAGATGACATGAGACACATGGCTCTAAACTCTGGAGTGTTTGGGATTTAGTCTGCTACCATTTTTCTTTACAGATTTGAGATCTTTAAGTTTACTTGTTAACTGCTATTAATTGAATGATTTAGTAAAAATTTAATAATTTCAAATTGAAAAGTTACAGTTTTCAGGCAGAAAATGGGCATAAATGGAACATTTCTATAATTTGTGTTGTTTTTTTTGTTTTTTTTTGCTTCTATAGATGAACTGATTAATATCCAGGAAGAACCTGGCAGTGCTTTAATAAAATTACAAACAAACAAACAAAACAACACAAAAAAGTTGCAGTTGTCTTCAGAGGTGTTGTAATAAAAAAAAAAGAGCAAAACAGTTGCCAGGAAAAGATAAAAATAATAATGACAGTAGTAGTAAAGTAAATAAAAATACACAGATGAATAAAACAACATAAAAATATATAATTGAATAAAACAGTGCAAGGCACCCAGTAATATCCATGTTCGACTCACTCAGGCAGTGCTTTGTTTTGAAGTGATTAAGTTGGTCATGGTTGCATCAAATGCATTGTCTAATATACAATACTTTTTAAAAAGATTTTTTTGTTTTTGAAAATTGTCTTTCAAAAATTCTCTCTTACTCACCAAACAAGGATGTATGTATTTGATCAAAATACAGTAAAATTATGAAATGTTACCATTTAAAAATAACTTTTCTATTTAATATATTTTAGTGTTACATCAACCTTCAGAAATCATTCTGATATGATGCTTAAAAAACATTTCTTGTGAATGTTGAAAACATTATTTTTGTCTAAACCATGACACTTTTTAACGTTTACATGAAATGGAAATATTTTTGTCACTTTTGATCAATTTAATGCTTCCTTGTTTCTTTCAGAAAAGTACTTTTGCACATCAGAGGATGGATGAGACCTTGTTTGATATGATACCTGGATTTTTGATTTCTCCAACCTTGTTTCTCACATACGTACATACATACACAGTGTTCTACACATTTCACACTCTCCTGTCATGATTTGGACTCTTGATCCAGAACAACACTCACCTTGCCAACAAAGGACCATTTTATGTTTCTCATAAAACAAATCATTACACTCACATTTGGCGACAAGAGGGCATTTTTCAGGCATTTCACAAAGCATACCCTGGGAAAAAAAAAGTCAGTGTCTGATGTTTTTTTTATTCTAAAGTGTTTTGGCCAGAATACCCATAATTTGATTGTGATGATTGACAGCAGGCAGAGTGCACAGCTTGTCAGGTGCAAGATCATGATAACACGGCCATGCCAGTGAGTTTGGGGAAGGTTTTACAGTCCTTTCTTGTATTACTTTCTTGGCCAGACTCTTGTGTAAAGCCCGGTACACACCAAGCCGACGCCGACGAACTAGTGGCGACGAAAGCAGACTGCGGGGTCGGCCGACGTTGGCAGTGTCATGGGTCCAAAGTTGCCTTGACACACCAAGCCGACGCTTGACAACCGACGGCCAAGTAGCACGTCCATTCTACGCCTTTCTCGCGCACTGGTTCGCCAGCTGAACAGCCAATCAGAATGATCAGATGGCCCGACTGACCGACGAGCTCCGACGCCGATTCAACATGTCGAATCGGCCGAAAACAAGTCGACGGTGTGGAACACACTGAGAAAACTTAGTCGGCCGACGAACAAAAACTGCCCGTCGGCCGACCGTTGGCTTGGTGTGTACCGGCCTTTAGACAGAGAACATGTTAGCGTGAAGTCCTGTTTGCGCATGTGAGATCCCACTGTGAAACAAGGGCAGGCATCACATACTATGGCCGCACACTAGATGGCTGACCTTTCCTAGCCTGATCTCCTCTCAGCTCTCAGAGATCTTCCTCATCGTCCGCTGCTCTTTAATAACAAGCCCCCTGTGAGCTCAATGCTTAACACTACTGCCACAATCATCAAAAAGCTTTCTGTGAAATCTCTTATTGCTGGTATTATTCGCCTTTGTCAGTGTGTGCCATTTGTATCTTTGCTGCGACTTTTAGTGTAGTATTTAATACTGTCAAGATTTGGATATCTCTTTTTAATATTCAGTGAATCAGAAAATCCTGCCAACAGCCAGAAAAAAAAAAAAAAAGATTTTCATAATGTTTTTGAAATGTTAAATAAAATCAAACAAATGATATATGAACAAACGCCCTTGTAAAAATGTTAAGAATATTTATAGGATACGTAATTCATTTTGGAGAAAATGGCCTTTAAAGATGTGTAATATAATTAAAATCTACAGATGCAAATAGATAAGGTGAAATAAAATAAACACTTAAGTGTATTTTGGATGTTTTCTTTCCATTAGTCTGAAACAACATGTTATGAAAAACCAAATAGCCCAAAATCCCCAAAGTGTCCAGTAATGAAAAAAAAAACATTGTTTTTTGCCTGTCTTACCTTAACATAGCTGTGTGTTTGTTGGTAAACTGGGTATATCTTAATGTAATGTTCCTGGATGCTGTTGTTTACTACAGAAAATCATTTCAATTCATCCCTTGGTTTTTATAATATAAAAATAAAAAATATATTGGTATATGCATTCTAACTGGGATATACACTTTTTTCAAAGTACAGTATACCTTAGTTCTCCTAAAGGGTGGTTAAACAGTAGCCTGAAATACAGTAGACTAAATATTTTTCTACATAGCTTTTTACAGGCCTTAAATACAAATATAAAATGTATCCTAGGATAACAAACAAGCCTGCATGCTCCCATACATCAAAAAAGTTTGACGACGCCCATCTGTCACGACAAAACCAGATCGCTCCCAACATAATGCAGTGCCGTCTACACTGGAAGGCCTGTTTCTATTTTTGATAGGCTGCACAGCTAGTCCAGATACTTTATTTTGCTGCCCAACTAAAATAATATTATGTGTTAATTGATTGCCATGTATTTTCAGTCGTTATATATTTCTTTTGACAGTTACATCAAAGTCAGCTAGTGTTTTAGCTGAAAAAATATATATATGTATTTTTTTTTATTTAATTAGTTTTTATTCTTTGCAAATGCTTTTTATTTGTTAATTGTTTTTTCTATCATTTATAATGTCTATAAAATATATAGTATATATTATAATATGTATAATGCCTAATGTATAATATATTATTTTTAATATATTTATCATTTCTGCTGTCATTTGTTAACTTGAATTTGTTTTAACGGTTTAACTGGCTGTCAGTGGCACCACCTGGTTAGAGGCCTCCAGGTAATTTGAGTTCGAGACCCCTGATTTACAGTTCATTCGTTAGATATGATTGATATGTATGTAAGAGTTAAGCAGGAAGAAAATCTCATGGTTATATGATCGCTTTGATAAGCAGTTAAGAAGCCGGTAGCCCCGAGCATCCACTTGTTTGTAAATGATTCACTTGTCAACAGGCGATTTCTCTGGGTTCTCTAATAGATGGCAGCTCGGCGCCATTCACAGGCTTGTTAGTGACTGGAGATCTGCAGCGCTCCAGAGCGCCTGTGTTTATGTGAGTGGTCTGTCCGCGCTGATTCCAAGATAAAGCCAGATGTTCCCTTACAAGGCCTCCAGCCTGGGCCTATCTGGCAGCCATGGCCATATCAGGTAGGGTCTTCCTGTTGTGCTCCGACTCTCTTTCCCCTCTGCATGAGAGGACGCCTCTCTGCCAGCGTTGTTTGTGTGATTGGCCTTACTTGACACAAATCAGTCTGGCATGAGCCGTGCTCCACGGAGCGAAAAATTCCAGGGCTTGATGTGTTGTATCCAGCATGTTGACGTTTTGGAGACGTTATGGAGTGTAATGTTAACACTGGAGTTCTGGAGAAACTCTGAGGGATCAATTATGCGTGAGGCTGTTGTCGTGTGTGTGTGTATGCGAGTTATGTGTCTTCTGTTCCATCAAGCTGTAAGGAACAGTGGCCTGTGTTCGTTCAGCCTTCATTTACAAGGCAATTACCGCATAAACGTCTGTCTGTCAGGAAACACTATTTATTGCCCCTTCCATTCAAAGTCACTTATATAAATATATGACTGGCTCTTGATGGTGACAACAGGGAAGTCAAAGGCTACTTTAGAGTCAATCTTGGATCATGTTCTGTAACATTTCTGAGCACGGTTTTATTGTTCTATTGCACGTCAGCTTCATAAGAAATGCGCTGACAACTTTCAGCAACATCTAGATGACATCAGACTAATAAAGTTTATTCAAGATTCCAGAAGAAAATTGTTAAAGAATATTTCTATATTTTCACATCATTATTTTATTTTATGTACTTATTTTTATTGGTAGTTTTATTAATATTTAAGTACAGAGATAATTCTGCAGTAATGTAGATATGTTCCAATACTTTGCTTGCTTGCTTATTTATTTATTTAGTGTCAAATAGGGATATGCCGGTATCAAATTTTCATGTTGCGATTAATTGCTAATGCTTTTATCACGGTATTTATATATATATATATATATATATATATATATTTATATTTATATATGGTATTATCACGATATTGAAATTTAGTTGCAAAAAAGTGCTGTCATAATACAGTATAACAGATTTAATAACTTTTTTTCTGATAACAAAAATAACTGAACATTTAAATACAAAAAAGCAATACACAAAAATTGTATAAAATTAAAAATTGTACACAATTAAAGTGCAAAAGAATTATAAAGACCAATAGGTATCACTTTACAATAAGATCTCATTAGTTAATCTTTGTTTAAAAAAAATACAACTCTTAATTCATGTTAGCTCAGGTTCATTAAATAACACAGTTGCAACTTTTGATTTTAACAATGTGTCATTAAATATTGGAATTACCTAAGATTAATGAATGTTTAGAAGAATTTTTCATTGGGAGTTTGTTAACTAAAGAGTTAACTAATGAAACCCTCATGTAACATGTGACCGAACAATAAAGAATCAAAACACTTTCAAACAATATCTAGGGCATGTTGTAGTCCAGATTAAAATGTAAAAAAGTTTGAAAATAAAAGCCTATATTAAGTCTAAATATTTAAGTATTTGGCGCTGTGATGAACACCCATAGTGAATACAAAAATCTGAATGGCTGTTTAAATTATTTAAATTATTTTCAGAGTAGCGTTTCCGGGGTAACGGCTGCATTCTGCTGTTCAGCGCCATCTGCTGTCAGAGTGAATGTGCGCTTTCATTCAGCGCGTCTCCTACACGTGTTCCGCCATGCGCTTCTCATCCAAGCTTGTTTACATCAGAGTGCGCATGTGTCTTTGACGCAGCATACAGCGGTGTTGTGCATTTAACCAGTTGATACGAAAAGTATTCTTAAAAGAATCTAATTTGTAATAAATAATCATTCACGGTATTTTGAAGTGCCCACAATAACATTATCGTGCATATTCATTATCGTGATATATCGCATTACCGAATACTGGCACATGTCTAGTGTCAAATTACTATTAATAGCTTTTATTTTGGTTTTGAAATCAAAAATACGGAGATAATTCTGATTTATATTGACATCCAGATGACATTGGACTAACAAAGCTTGGTCATGAACGCCAGAAATAATTTGTACTTATATATTTCAAAACTGTGCGCAGTTTTTTTTTTTTTTTTTTTTTTTTTTAATGTCTGCTCAAAGTAGATAAACTTGGTAAACTGGTGGCCTGATAAATGAAGGCTGAGTTCAAGGGGCTTATCATCGAGAGGGGCTGTTGAGGGTGTTAATGACAGTAGGGCACATAGCCAGTGTTCAGAGTCATTTAGACCTATTTGTGCTGGGTTGAACAGCTGAGGTCTAGGTCAGTAGAGGATGCTGGGCGCAGATAAAGCTGAACCCACATGAAATGCCACCTGCCTGAAACTATTAATGGGTGTGTGATTTATTGAGTGCTGTCCTTTAACTTCAGATCAAACTACCTCGTAGAATCTAATCTCAAAAGTACGCTGAACGGACGCAATATGCTAGCTGTTGTTATGTCCCTAAGCTGCTAAATATAGTGGGTGCAATAAGCTGAAAATAAGAGATTTTATGATAAACCTAAAATGCTAATGTTTTTTCATGTGGCTTGGAAATATTGTATACCCCTTGATCCTGTGGAGCTTGTATTTTACCCTCTATTTTGCACTGAAAGGTTCCAGAAGACAATAATAAATTTAAAGGCAGGGGAGGAGTTTGAATTGGTCGAATGAGGCTGCTTCACCTTTCATGCTCTAGACTTTTCACACTGTCCTATCACCCAGAGTTTGAGAGAGTCAGTCAATATGTCACACACCCCTGCTAGAACTCCATGTGCTCGCTGTGGAACAAGACTAGTTTGGATAAGCTTTCAAAACTGACTTTAACAAAACCTGCTTCAACTTTGAATGTTTCTTGTTTAATCAGTGATCAATAAGGAAGGCCTGATGGCCCAGGGCCAATGACTTTACAAACTAGTTGATGGAAGTGGGTTATCACTATATTTTATGTTTGTTGGTCATGTACATGATGTTGTTGTTGTTGTTGTTGTTGTTTTGGACTTGCAAAAGTTTTGATTGTCATATTTTGCAGATTTAAATCACTAAGGTAATGTAATGACGTGTGATTGTTTTGGAGCCTGTTACAGCTGGTAGAAAACTATAAATATATTAGTATTATTTTCCAGCCAAAGTGTGTTTTATATGAATTTATAGCTGTTGTTGAGTCTCTCTTTTTCTGACATTTTAAGAAAAATATAAACTCCTGATATGTAATTAATAGTATACTATAAAATAGGTATTTATCATATGTTGTGGGGCCAGTGAATATGGGCCAGCAGAAAAAAAAAACTGTATTGTTAAATGCATTTATTTATTTATATGTATCATTTTGTATAGTTTTTTAAAGCACATAGCTCTATATGCTATGTACACTACCGTTCAAAAGTTTTTTTTTTAAACAAATTAATACTTCTATACAGCAAGGATGCATTAAATTGGTCAGAACAGCAAAGATTAAAAAAAAGATTCTATTTCAAATAAATGCTGTTATTTTGAACTTTCTCTTCATCAAAGAATCCAGAAAAAAATGATTTCCAAAAAATATTAAGCAGCACATCGGTTTTCAACATTGATAATAAGAAATGCAGCATCAAATCAGTGTATTAAAATAATTTCTAAAGGAACATGAGGTATATTAAAAATGTTTACATTTTAAATATTTTACAGCATTACTGTTTTACTCTATTTTTGATCAAATAAATGCAGCTTTGGTGCGCATAGGAGACTTCTTTCAGAAACATTAAAAGTCTTAGCAAACCCAAACTTTTTAATGATAGTGTCCATATTGTGGTAGTGATGTCAAACATACAGAGATAATTTTGCATCGGTGGACTTCTTCAGATAATTCTGTATATAGACCATAACCTGTCTGTGTGGTTTGTTTTGAGCTCATGTGCTCATTGGAGTTCTGGTACTTTCTAAACACGTTTGTATGTGATTCTTTGTTACTTTTTGACTCATATAATGTCGACTTTTTTGATGAGTATAAAGCAGAACAAAGCCAAATAGCGATGGGCCATTTAGTCCTGAAGCATACTATTGTGGGAAAAAGTTCATCATTGACGTAATATTGTTGACCTTCCTCAGCTTGTGGCATTTATGTTGTTCCTGCAAAAACGTGTTTGTTATTATGCAAGCTCTGCTCGGTCTGGCATGCGGCCAAGAGCCAAAACCTGAAGACTGAGTGAAGAGACAGACACTTTAACAGAGATTAGCCTTGCGTGTGTTTGTAGCTTTTGAACTCTCGAGATGTTAGCTGCTATATTCTTTTACTTTTTTGTCTCCATGGTGCATTTTTTCACAGAGCTTCATGTTTGAAGGGAAATTCAGAAACACTGCTTGCACACTACTTCATGTAATATTGTTCATTTTATACACTTAACCCAAACCTTATGTTTGAAGTTCTGACAGTCTTTTAAAAACGATTTATGCTTTGGTGTAGACTGTATTTCACACTGTGCTCTAATTTGTCAGTTTTCTTCAGGCTAATTATTGTAATTTGATCATTTTAATCAGTTTTATTTGCTGTAACATGTCTTATCAGAATCACAGGTCAATTTAAAACAAGAAGTCCCATTACTGACGACACCTCCCAACCGTCTGTGTGCTGGACTTTGGAAGAGCTCTGAAAAATCCAATCCAGGAGTAGGATTTTACGGAGGTAGTGTGACTTGAGAGAGTGGAAAATGCAAGATCACACCGTCAGCAGGTTCAGAGCCAGGTCTTCCAAATGACACACAACTTTCGGCACAGATTTACTGTCCGACCGGCTCGGGTTTCATTCTCCAGGTGCCACACTTGCATGAGCTTGATTACACAAGTCAAGGCCAAACTTTGGGAAACCCTTGTTCCCTCCTCCAGGATTCAGGCCTGGAGTCTCCCCCTTTGTTTCCTGTTAGGGTTCTTGGAATGGAGGCGTTGTGGGAGATTAACACTGTGGACCGAACCGATTTGCGTCAGCAGCATCTGTTTGTGTTGGAGGCAGGTGACCCCGGAGGGGGGTGAGCTGTAAATCAAAGAAGCACAGCAACTGGGACGGCCCGTGAATGTGTGCTCATATGCACATTATTTATATGTATATTTGATCATATCGACAGTGATGAACTATTGCTTTCTTTCCCTCGAGTGCTTTCGGTATCAGAGATTTGTCACACACTCTGTATTCCCTGCTCTCCCAGTCAAACTTCGGACAGCGGGATTTTCATTTCAGCCTTAAAAAAGGGCAGTCACTTTGGAGCTCTTTGCTCTTAGCTGTGCCAAGACAGCAGAGGGGTAACGTGGTGTGGTGCAGCCAGCCAGCTGTGCGCAGAGGCAGGGCGAAAGAGAGGGCAGCCAAACTCTAGGGCTGCCCTGATGACCCCATAAAGCCTCCCCACCTGTTCACAGCACACGATCTGGTGTGACTAGGATCTGGTTGGTTGGCGAGAGGGGGATGACAGTGACTTTTGTGGCTGCTGGCCTGCGATTAGCATTTGGCTGCTTTGTTACTTTTCCATTTTGCTTTTCAGGAGTTTTGCTCGAATCATATGTATAATGCAAAAAAAAAAAAAGAAGAAGAAAGTGTATATATGTACAGTGCTGTTTAAAAGTTTGGGATCAGTAAGATTTTTAATGTTGTTTTTTTTTTTTTTTTTTAAGAAATTTATGATCATCAAGGCTACAATTATTTGATCAAAAATACAATAACTATTATTGCAATTTAAAATAACAGGTTTCTAATTTAATTTACTTTAAAATATTTATTCCTGTGAAGCAAAGCTGAATTTTCTGCATCATTACTTCAGCAATCTTCAGTGTCACATGATCCTTCAGAAATCATTCTGATATGCTGATTTATATTCAATGTTGGAAACAGTCGTGCTGCTTAATATTTTTGGGACTTGTGATACTTTTTTCAGGACTCTTTGATAAATGAAAAGTTGAAAAGAACAATGATTTTTCAAAATAGAAATTTTGTGTTACAATATACACTACTGTTCAAAAGTTTGGGGTCAGTCATTTTTTTCTTTCATTTTCTTAAAGAGATTTATACTTTTATTCAGCAAGGATGTGTTAAATGGATAAAAAGTGATAGTAAAGACTAATATTGTTAGAAAAGATTTCTATTTTGAATAAATGCTGTTCTTTTTAAAGTTTTATTCATCAAAGAATCAAAGAAAAAATATCACAGGTTCCAATAATATTAAGCAGCACAATAGTTTTAACACTGATAATAAATCAGCATATTAGAATGATTTCTGAAGGATCATGTGATTCTGAAGACTGGAGTAATGGCTGCTGAAAATTCGGCTTTGCAATCACATGAACAAATTAGATTTTTAATAAATTTAAAATAGAAAACAGTATTTTGAATGAGCCAATGATCGCTGAACAGCAGTATATATAAATAGTTTTTATAAATTGCTTTTTTGGTACCCCGCCATTATTATGGTTTTTAAGATGCTGTGTCAAAAGGGAAAAATATTCCTTTTTTGAAAAATAGTCCTAATGTTTGCATTTTCAAAAATATATAGTTTTACACATCCCTAGACAGGCCAGGATTCCCTTCCTCCTAGTCTAGCGAATCAGATACCCTGGCTGACCACTGAATAACCCCACCTCCACAGCCCCCCTACGGTAATACCAAAACAAATGGCGATGGCTAAAGCAGATGCTTGCGAGCTCAGACTGAGACTAAGACAACACCACACAATAAACTGGAACACGTCTTGGAGCTTAACTGCGTTCCAGGCCCAAATCAAATTAATTCTTGCCATGTTTAGATTGTCATGTTTTGCAAAAAGAGACAGCGAGCCATTTTGAAGACCATTGTCTGGATTGTGGAGAGAAGAAAAGCCATCAAAATCATCATCCCATGACGACATTGTGGGGAAATGCTTTCAAACCCTCCCTTTGGAACGACTCTCCATTATCACCCCATAACCAGTTTTAATAATTTATAAAACTGCAACTGATGCATCAAGCCATTTACAGTATCTTTGTTTTAGAGCGCCTTATAATGACTTGCATCATTTCCTGGAAGACTGTAATCACACAAACACCATCATAGCTTTTGGGCCAAGTGGAACATTGGAAGCTTGTAGCCGGTTTGGTCAGCATCTGTAACTACCCTCAGTAGTTTGGAGAGAAGCGATGCTCCCATGTGAAAAGCGCAGAACGGCGCGGTATCTCTTCATTCCCCTCCGCAAAGGGAATGTTCCACAGGCCTGCCAGCTCCTCTTGACAACATAACCCTCTTCCCCAGTCTCTCTCCTGTCTGTCAGAGTCCTGACACCAGCCACTGAAAGCCAGACATAATCACTGTTCAGCATGAAGTCACTGACTGCTTTCCAGAAGACGGCATAACTCTGTAATGACCAGGACTGTGAGCCATTAAGGATGGGTTGTACCCAAATTCAAGAAGCACAGCAGTGCTATTGGAGATGCTTGGATAAATAATTATGTTTCAGGTTGTTGTACACATGGATTGATTAAGTAATAGGGTGTGAGATGCTTTTTCACTACTTCCTTTTTTTTTAAGTAGAAGCGCTCTTGATTTTTGTGGTGTTGCTTAATGATAAATCAGAATGGATTAAAATGTATTCTTCGCTGTGTGATTTCATGCAGAACCAGTTCAGTTCACGCAGTTCAGATCGATGCGGCCGAAAAGTCATAATGTTCAATGTGAAATGCGATCGTCTCTAGGGGTCAGATGAGACTTGAGAAAGGGCCATTGACCTTGTCTTTGTGAGACTGGCTGGAGTTGACTGCAGAGTAGCCAGGACTTTCCCACACTCACAGCTGCTGCAGACGAGCTGAGCCGTGAGGGGCGTTAGCCTGCACTGACGTCAGCTCTCTGACACCCACAGGAACAGTCTGGGACACATTCAGCTCTGCTACACACACACACACACACACACACTCTTGCTACCATCCATGATAGGACTATTCGAAATCACTACATTTTGTGGGCTAAAACCAGATACCTCATCATTTTGTGCATATGGACCTCATCATTTTGTACATGGTATTTTTTTGGTGGCATAAGTCTTAAATATTAGTCCTGGCTTTTTATTGCTCCTTTTTGAAGCGTTCATCTACATTCTAACTTGGTTTTTTGCGAACCCTTATATGCTAATTTCTTTACTTAGATCCATTTTTGTTGTATTTTGATAAATATACTCTAGCATTTAAAAGGTTGGGATTTGACTTTTTATTATTTTTGAAGTCTTTTATGCTACACCAAGGCTACAAAAAAGTCAATCAAAACAACAGTAAAATGGTAATGCTTTGAAATATTATTACAATTAAAAATAACTGATTCTATTTTAATATATTTTATTCTAATTTATTCCAGTGATAACAAAGCTTTTTTAATTTTTATTACTCTTCAGTGTCACATGATCCTCCAGAAAACATTCTAATATGCTGATTTGGTGCTTGAGAAACAGTTCTTTTTTTCATTATTGCAATGCTGAAAACAGATGTGCTGCTTATTTTGGTGGAAACCGTGAAACATTCTTTGATTTGAACATCCAGAAGAACAGAATTTATTTGACATAGATTTTTTTTTTTTTTTTTTTTATTTTACAATACATTAGTCTTTTTGATCAATTTAATGCATCCTTACTGAATAAAAGTATTATTGTTCTTTTTTTTTTAATCTTACAGACTCCAAACTTTTAAATGTTAGTGTATTATTACTATAAACCCTATATACTATTACTAGAACATATGTTTATCTATCTATCTATCTATCTATCTATCTAGCTATCTATCTATCTATCTATCTATCTATCTATCTATCTGTCTATCTGTCTGTCTGTCTGTCTGTCTGTCTGTCTGTCTGTCGTTACTATAGAACAATATATTTTTTTAATCTTTTATGTTTTTTTTCTTCTTTTTTTCATTTATTAATTTAGGTTAATATGTTATAAATGTTATGTTGTTTTTTTAAGTCATGTTAGTTCATAATACTTCAACTTAATGTTGTTTTATACAACTTTAAATAAAAATGTATTAGTATGTAAACATTAACATTTAAGATTAATAAATACTGTAGAAATATAATTAATTGGTAGTTCCTTTTGCTCTATTGCATTACACAATGTTAATGTATTGAAGCCTATTGTCACGTGTTACGGGAAAAGCTTTCAAAATCACCCAATAACTACATGCTTGTCATTTCCCGTGTTGCATATCAGGCCATATTGTCTTTGTCTTTAATCTCAGCTCAAACTGCATTTGCTTATAACAAACTTCACCAAACTGTTTGCTGTGTTTTTAATCAAATAAAACAGGTTTCTCATTTTCATAAAATCACAAAGTACAGACTGGTGTTTTTCCCTCTCTCTCTAACGCTGTCTCTCTGCATGTAAAGTGATACGTGTTCATCAGCGGTTGGTTTGTTGTTCTGGTTCACTGGCTGATCTGTTGTGTGTCGATGAAGCTCTTGACTGGCTCTGTGTAGTGCCGTGGCTTTTGTGATGCTGTTTTTGTTTGGCCAGCCCTGGTTGGCCTCTTGGTTTCAGACAGTGTGCAGTTATTTAGCCACTCGACTGAGATTCTCTCAAACACAAACACACAATGCTCTTTTACTCTGTCTCACACCTCGACACACTGACGTTCTCATGATTGCAATTTAGTAGCGGAAGTTCTGGGGTTTTTTTTTTTCTCCCAGTCTTGTTGATGGCTCATTTTTATTTAGTCTCATTGTCAGCACAGTTCCCACGTGTCATTTGTGTTACCATTAGGTTTACGTAAAGTATGATGGCTTTGACCTTATGTAGGCAGACAGGAGTCTACTTTCGAGTGTTTTAAATCTGTGTTTTGTAATGCAAATATTATATGACACATTTTCCCCAAAAGACACTCACAGGCTTATCTGTCCTTAAAAGAACAAGACTCTCTCTTTTTGCCTGTGGGTCGGATTAAGGGAGTGTATTTTTACTCATGTACATGTATGAGTGTTTTGCTTGTATTTTAATCAGAAAAAAAATGTATGTGAAATGATTTTTTTTTTGTCTAAAAAAATGCAATTCTTCAGTACAATTTTTATTTTTTAAGAAATTAGTAGTTTTATTCACCAGGATGCATTAAATGATCAAAAGTGACAGCCAAGATTTTTTTTACATTTGTTACAAAAATGTTCTATTTTAAATAAATGCTTCTTTTGAACTTTCTATTCATCAAGGAATCTGGAAAAAAATGTATCAGTTTCCACAAAAATATTTGTTTTCAGCATAATAATAAATGTTTCTTGAGCAGCAAATCAGCATATTAGAATGATTTCTGAAGGATCATGTGACACTGAAAATGTAGCTTTTGCCGTCACAGGAATCTAGAAACTACAAAATAGCTACAAAATTTCAAAAAATATTAAAATAGAAAACATTTCAATTAAATTATAATATAAATATTTTGCACTATTACTATTTTTATATATTTTTTTTATCATACAAATGCAGCATTTAGGTAACATTTTAGATTTGACCTTTTGATTTATATCAAGGCTAGCAAATGGTGCAACCTTAAGACATAACAATATTCATGAAATTCATATTTTTTCTCCTGTTATAATATATAAAACTTTTCTGAAAATAGTGATTGAGATTGTATGCTCATATGGAGTCAAGGTAAGACAATATCCTTTAACTTTTTACAGGTGTTTACACCTGGTAGTTACATGAATCTCAAGTGCATCTCCTGTGACCATTTACGATCGGATTTCAAGGGGAAAGTCTCTGATTTCATGACTACATACATCACTGACTGCGTCAGAGAGGAAAATCTGCGTAGTGTTACTCTCAAAAATACATGCATTTTAATCTAAAAACAAACATGATGTTTTAAGTGGAATTGTCTGTTTTAAAAGAGTATCTGTGTTAACTTGACCTCAGCTGTGCTTCATGTGATCTGTCTCACTGCATGTTAACATCAGTCAATTTATCTAAAATGTATTTGAAAGAAATCTCACCAAGGCAGCATTTATTAGGTCTAAAATACAGTAGAATCGGCAATATTGTAAAATAGTATTACAATTTAAACTACTTTCCGATTTAATATTAATGTATTTTAAAATACAATTTATTTCTGATGGAAAAGCTGAATTTTCAGCAACCATTACTTCAGAAATCATTATAATCTGCTGATTTGCTTTTAAAAGATACAATATTATGAATGTTGAAAACATGTTTTTGTAGATAGGCCTATGTGATATGTTTTTTCAGCATTCTTTAATGAAGAGAAAACATGAAAGGGAATTTTTTTAAAATAGAATTTCTTTTGTAACAATTTAAAATTCTTTACTGTCACTTTTGATCAATTTAACCCACACTTGCTAAATAATATTTATTTCTTCAAAAATCTTAAAGACCTCAAACTTTTGAATGGCAGTCTATCAGGATGGATTAACGCTTACACCCTAAATGCAATGTGAGCACGTGCTTTTTCAGCTGCATATGAATTGGCTCACAAAGCTTTTTGGACCCCGTTTATTACACCTACATTTAGTGCTGTTCACTTCACCCAAAAATATCTTATTACCAAGCATACTAGATTCAAAATATTGTAAAAAATATTCAAGGAAGCAGATTTTATGAAACTGACCCACCTTTATTTTTCTGTTAATCTCTGTTCCCTCTGTGAAGTTTACTAGCTCAACAGACCATAAAGAACAGCGAGATTTGCTTAAGTAACTCGGTGACATTGTGGGGCATTCAGAGGGGTCGAGACTCGAGTCTGTGTTTATGTACTTATGTAGCTCCATGCCACATGCTTGAATTAATGGGAATATATCTGACCAGTCTGATCATTTTTGACTCACAAAACCTTCCCTGTGTATGAGAGGGAAAGTGTCAGACACCTTTTCCTGACACATCTCTCCTCTATCTATCTCCCGCCATCCTGGATGCTATGACGTTTGTACTATTGTTTGCTGGCCTCTGTCAGGTTGCCATGGCAGTGCTTATTTGCCATACTAAATGTCTGATGGCGTTAAGCAGATGCTGTGACAGCTTACAGTGATCATCTCTGTCTGATCAGTAAAACAGCTGATTTGAGAGCAAGAGGTCACTGTGTCCACATCATAATCAAATCGCAATCCAGACATGGAATTAAGTCATTTGAACTCTTCATTTGTGTCTTGGTTTAATGTTTTTTGATTCAGTAAAAACAGGTGAGTGTGTTTCCATCATCTCCATCTGTTGATCTCTGAGCCTGTGTGTTGGATAAGTAAGAGTCTGTGGTCATGTCTTTTGGACAGCTCTGAGTGCCTGAGAGTGCTGCTGGTTTTAAAGATCAGAGCTGCTGGAAGTGACACATGACACGGCCAGCGCAGGTGCAGGGGACTTCTGCTTTGTCTGTTGTGCCCTGTGGAGAAAGCAGGCTCTTCTCTCGCACATCACCAGTACTCCCCCATGTGGTCAAACGCTGCGCTGCCATTCGGTTACAGTGGCTTTCTGAGTTTAACATGGTGACCGCTTACATATGAGCCGTTGTTGGCCGAGAGCTCTCTCGAACTTTGCTTGTCTGATTATTTTAGAACTGTGACATGCCACTGTTTTGATAATTCTGTTGAACTCTTGTTAATTTGTGTTTGCTTGGTTGCTAAATTAATTTATGCCAGTGTTCCCTGAAAAGTTTTCTATGTCCCCAAAAGAAAGGATTTTATCTCTCTTTACTGATGTAAACAGAAATAAACCATAACAACAAATAAATAAATGGGTTGTTATAAAATCCAACATTTTTCTAATTCTTATAAAAGTATATACATGTAGTCTTTTGATTAATATTAGGCCATAAAACTGTATGAAATATTTGTCCTTTTAAAAAAAATATTTTTATCACTTTGTAGGACTGTAGAATTGTACTGCAAAAATATAAGGTGGCCAGAAAAGTATTTACTTGTTAGCTATAGCACCTCTATACTTTTTCTTATGCATTCATATAAATTGTAACCGAAATCTTGGTGTTGAAAAGCCTAATATGGCTCATACTTCCCAAATGTGCCAAATGCAAAAGATATCTTTAGCAGAATGCATAATAAATACACATTTCTCAAATGTCTGTTTAGAGTGTGAAATGTATATTTGTTTTGTTGCTAAACGTGTTGATTGTGATTTGTGCAAGTTTGTTTTGAAGTTTGGGCCTCTTAATCTCTTATATAACGGTTTGGTGAAATTTCAGTCTACAAGACCATTCAATTATATATTTTTAAAATATATTTAGACAACTTGTAACTGTAACAGTTGCTTTGCCTCTCCATGATACCAGAAAACAGACACAGCCTGTGACCTATCTTGGTGATAGTGTTGTGGGACTTGGCTTCTGTTGGGTGACTTTCCTCTGAGCCTCAGAGACAGATAACGTGGAAATGCAGTCAAATGACGTAGTTTGGCTAGATAAGATCTGTGAGCGCTATTGTTGACGTCTCATTGTGGTTACAGTGGTTTTCTTTTTTTTTTTTTCCTGTAAGCGCCAGAAAGGTTTTCGTTTAGCAGCTTTCAGCTCACAAAAAGTGTTGCTCAGGTGTTGACAAAACGTTCAATCACACATCAAAAGCTGTTCAAACCAATACGTAGAAATGTGTTTATTTTTACATGGTTATAGGCATTTCAGCAACATAAAAATAACTCATTTTCTGTTTCTTTGTCTTAACTTTCCAAAGGTTTTGTGCAGGGTGGCAGTCGTGATTGAAATGTGCTTTAAAGAGCCTTTGTTTTGTGTCCTTTAGATGATCCTGTGGGACTGGGACCTCAAACAATGGTACAAGCCACAATATCAGGTCAGTACAACTCCTGTTTAGCTTTTCAACATTTCATCAGCATGATTTATGTAAGTTTTATTAGGTAACGGCACTCCCATGACATTCTGGCTTAACCAGGCAATATCCAGACCATTTATGTTTTTAATTCACTTTTTATGAACCTTTGTGATCTACTTTCATTTATAAATTAATGTTTAAAATAAAATAATTTAATAAAATGTATTTTAACAAAAATCATTGGCATAACATATTGTAATTTATTTAGAATGCTTGGTTCTAAATGTTAAGGGCAGTCGTGGCCTAACGGATAGAGAGTCGGACTTGTAACCCGAAGGTTGTGGGTTCAAGTCTCAGGTCTGGCAGGGATTGTAGGTGGGGAGAGTGAATAACCAGCACTCTCTGCACCCTCAATACCACAACTGAGGTGAGACCCTTGAGCAAGGCACCGAATCCCCAACTGCTCCCCGGGTGCCGCAGCATTGGCTGCCCACTGCTCCAGGTGTATGTTCACTACTGTGTGTGCGCACTTGGATGAGTTAAAATGCAGAGCACAAATTCCAAGTATGGGTTACCATACTTGGCCACACACCACTTCCCTTTCCTTTCCCCTTAAGCACATTTATGTTTCATAAAAAATATAATTATATATTATATTTTATTAGTTGTGTGCGTGTAGTAGTTGTGTGTTTTATTTTCTAATGCTTTATGTCCAGCCCGGAATAAGGGAGTAAAATTTGTGGTCCATCACATACAGACCAGCATCTCCTCTCACTTTCTTTCTGTCTGAATGAGCCTCATATCATCCATCTGAGGACAGTTTGTAGCCTGTTAGCATGCTGAGGCCTGTAGCCCCTCCATCTGCCCGCCGCTCATTACTGCGGCTGACCTGCGAGTGGATAACCCTCATCCTGGCTCGCATAAAGCTTGCCAAATGACGTCAAAGCCTGGAGGAAGTGCTCACTGTGCACTTTTACCACCACACGTGTGAGCACGCGCACACACACGCAGGTCGCAGCAGTGCCGTCACTCTACTTTATTACTTTCATCAGAACCACCACCCCCCCTTCCAAAAAAAATTATGTAGGTCTGAATTAAATACAATCAATAAAATGAGCTGAGCATGTACGCACGAGGCTGAAGATGGATTAAAACTAGCTGAGTTTATAGATACCCAGAGTTCTTCCTGTAATATCATTATGAACGGTTTCTTTTTTCCGCTGAGTGGATATCATCAAAAACTGTCTCTGCTACTTGGATGGATTTATCTAATGGATGGCTCCGAGAATGAGTCATTCTTTGCTACAGTTACTACTGGCACAAGTCTGGAGCAGTGGGGTGGCATGCTGTAGCGTTCCTGTAGCTCAAACATTGCATGGCCCTAACAAAACTACAGTTATGGATTTGATTCCCAGGGAATGCATGAACTGATAAAATGTATGGTTTTAATGAGATGTAAATCACTTTGGGTAAAAGTGTCCGCCAAATGCAAATATAAAAATGTATAAAATCCTGCTGTACTTTTAAATGACCACAAGGAGGCAGCATAAGTCCCCAAAACAGATACATACATGGTAAATTGTGATTTCTATATGCAGTGAATTTCCTATTTTTGCATTGTATGGATGTTCTCATCTTTGTCTACATAGGGTGCAGTGAGTGGCAATGGCGTGGATCTCTCTGTGATAAACGAGGCCAGGAACCTGGTGTCAGACCTGCTGATGGACCAGTCTCTCTCACCACATGTCCTCTCCTCACTGCGCAGCGTCAGCAGCCTCATGGGAGCTTTCTCTGGGTCCTGCCGGCCCCGGGTCAACCCCTTCACCCCCTTCCCCGGCTTCTACCCCTGCGCTGAGATAGAAGACCCTTCAGAGAGAGGAGAGAGAAAGCCACTGAAGGTAGGTGAGCAGCAGTGTTGGGAAAGACACTTTCCTCACCGAGCTACAAGTCACTCAGAATTTGAAGTGCAGTCAAGCTACACTTTTGAAAAAGTAGTTAGCAACACACAAACTACTACTAAAAGTAGTTACTATACTGTTGTTGCTCAAGGCCCGATAGTTATATATTTAGGTAGAAGCATATCCAATGCTTATAGGTATTAATTATAATTTTATAATTAAATGTGCTTTTCTATGCACTGATATTATGTTTATTATATTATTATTATTATTATTATTATTATTATTATGGCCAGTGCAGGTAAGCTGATAATTATATACATGTTATGGCTGGCTACTGATGAAAAAAGTAAATTCTGTACTAGTTTGTCAAAGTAAATTACAATTTAAATACTAAAAAGTAAAAGCAGTGGTTTTAAATGCTTAAAGTGAATGTAGGCATCACAGCATTATAATGTATAGTCTGATAGATGGATATTTATTATGAAACGTTAGTCTAATAATATGGGAAATGTGGCACAATTAAATTTTCAGTATGAGCCACTGTATATCCAGTATAGACAATACCAATAAATGAAAAAAAGTCTCTAATATCAACTGATAACCATTATGGTACCGATATACTCTATCATTCAAAAGTTCAGTAATATTTTTATTTTTGAATGGTTTTTTTCCCCCCAGAAAGAACACTGTAAATTTGTCAAAAGTGACAAGGACATTTATAAGATTACAAATGATTTACTTTTAAATTTTGATTATATTCTTCAAAGAATCCTGAAAAAAAAAAGAAAAAAAAGAAGCATATCGCAGTTTCCACAAAAATTTTATGCAGGAAGTGTTTTCAACATAGATAATAATAAAAAATCATAGATAATAATAAAAAAATATTTCTTGGGTACCAAATTAAATTAAAGAACTGTTTGACAGTTTCATGAACCATCCAAATGGAATGATTTACCAGAATGAATAATACTTTTTAATATTACAAATGTGAGAGAAAACGGTGAGAAGGCAGTTTAGGAAAGTGTTTTAAAATATTGCCTTAAAGGGGATAATTCACCCAAAAGTGAAAATTCTGTCATTAATTACTCACCCTCATGTTGTTCCAAAACCGTAAGACCTTCGTTCATCTTCGGAAAACAAATTAAGATATTTTTGATGAAATCCGAGAGCTTTCTGACCCTGTAGAGACAACAATGCAACTGAAATGTTCCCAGGCCCAGAAACGTTGTAAGGACATCGTTAAAATAGCCCTTGTGACATCAGTGGTTCAACCGTAATTTTACGATGCTACAAGAATATTTATTCTTATATTCTTATATAAAAATAATGACTTTTATGTTTCTGGGCCTGGGAACATTTCAGTTACATAGCTGTCTATGCAGGGTCAGAAAGCTGCAGAATGAAGGTCTTACGGGTTTGGAACAACGTGAGGGTAATTAATTACAGGATTTTCATTTTTGGGTGAACTATCCCTTTAACTTGGGGCTAAGTGAGCAATATAGTGGGATATTAAGAAATTTGCTGGTTTGATCCCTGCTAGTAGCCATCACCTTTGTGCTCTTGCGCACAGTTGTGCCCTTAGGTATCTCCTAAGTTACGCCTGTTTATTGAATACTTCCTAAATGACCTTGTACTTTCAGGGTCTGAGCAGCAGGAACAGTCTCCCTACCCCTCAGCTGAGGCGCAGTTCAGCCTCTTCCTCTCTGCCCCCACTGGAGTCTGCCTCTTCACGCTGGGAACGCACCAATGGAAAGAGATCTCACTCTGAGCTCAGCAGGTCAGACCTGTACTCTTATATCTTAGCGCACTATCTGTACTCCTCTGGGGCAGGCAAGGACAGAAACATGAGAGCATTTGTATCTGTGGATTGGTAATCATCACCAAGTGTGATATAATATGACCAAATAGTTGAGGTTTTAGTGTGACACTGTATTCTGTAATTTTACTGTTTGTCCTCAAGGTGGCAGTGTTAAAAAGAGATCTGTCAGAAGCTGGGTTGAGAATCTCTAAAGAAACTTCATCTAATGCAAATTTGACTTATAACTAGGCTCACATGGAATTGCTGAATGGGAACATTAGTCATTCATAAAATAGTCAATAGCCCCGCCCCCCATGCCTTTTTTATTAAATAATATGATTTATTAAGTAATTTATAATGCTTTCAGCTATCAGTGAAATTGTAGTTATCTCTGCTGTAACACATTTTGTCATGTGACTTAATATACATTTCTTTTTTTTTTAACCCTACAGCCAGAGTTGTGTATCTAATGGGCCCAACAGCAACTTGCTGACTATTCCTAAACAGAGATCCTCTTCCGTCACGCTCTCCTATGGCCACACTATACAGAGAAGACCAGGTCTGCACCCATCAAGAGTGAAATAACCTTCCTTTCATATAATATTTTGTAAAAGTTATCTATCTGTATTTATTTATTCATTTTTAAGAAAAAGCTACATTTACTTTTTAACCTATTCTACAGATATATTTTGGTCTAAAGACTGGTTTTAAAAAAAATGTGTGGTGTAACCAGTAAGTAAAAAGCAAAAACAAATTAAACATATTTTCTAAACTTAACTGAATGAATGAATGTATGAATGTGTGTAAGACAGAATACCTAAAGGAATAGTTCATCCAAAATGAAAATTCTGTCATTGTTTATTCACCCTCATGTTGTTCCAAACCTGTTTGACTATCTTTGTTCTGTGGAACTTATAGAAGATATTTTGAGAAATGTCTTTCATGTTTTCGTCCATACAATGGAAGTCAATGGTCACTGATCTTGTTGCATGACAACAAAATGGTCACCTGTACAGTATGTTGACTACACCACACTTATTTAATTGGACAGACAAGCAGTAATATTTGGTTTATGCCAACATTACTTTTTTCAAGAATTCCAGCATTTTTCTGACCTTTACAGACCTCTGTACAATAACACCACCTTGACTTAAAGCCCACAAAAATATCGAAATAATTTTAATTCAGAAATTAAATCATAGCAGGAATGTACTTGATCCCTTTTGTATGAATTACATTTTTAGTTTATTCTTGGATAAATGAATAGATATTGATTTTCATGTCTATAGGTGCTTCTCCCAGCCTAAGTCCCGTCAGTTCCCCGAGTCACAGTCCCCCTGCTGCTCCCGGCTCCTCTCTGGTCACACGCTCTCCAGTGGAGTTCCCAGACACTGCTGATTTCCTCACCAAGCCCAGCGTAAACCTGCACAAACCGCTGGGCTACACACTGAGCTCACCTGATTTCCAGCAACAGTATCGAGGTCCCTCCTCGGCCCCCTTGTGCACCAGGTACTATAACTTCTACAACCTTTCTCTCCTCCTCTCAATTAGGTTGTACCTTATGATCGACATAATTAAATGTATTTTTTTTGTAGTTGTGGCCGACAGATGCTGAAAGGTGTGGCCAGTGTGGAGGTGGGTGAGGGCCATCATGCAACAGCCAATGAGATGCAAAGAAGACGCTCAGGTAAAGCTAATAAGCTATGACACTAACACCATTTATCATACCCGAGTCCATCCTTTGGTTTATCACTCAAAATGATGCTTTTGCTCGCTTTCTTAGCTGAAGGAGCAGATTATGGTGGGGAAAACTTGATCCGAGAGGAGAGCTTGGAGGTAGAGTCTCAGGAGGAGAGGACTCCAGACACAGCGGGGGGAAAACTAAATAGTCAGCCTGAGGAACAGACCTCAAGTACGGAGCAGTCCTCATTGGATCCTGAGGTAGAGCACGCACACATGCTGAACTACACTTTATCCCCACATGCTTTCATTATATGAATGTCTAAAACATTGCCTCAGGAACTGAAATCAAGATCCAGTGTTGCATGTGGATGAGTAATTTTAATTTATGAAGTGCTGTTTCGCCTTAGAAAACCCTGCAAGAGAAGAGCTTTTCTTTCACTTAACCTGAAATGCCCTCGTCTTGATTCCACCGCTCTTCTACTCCTTTTATTGGCCAATCTGGCAGTTGTTATAGTGGCCAGCTGTTGAACAAGCCAAGTGGAGTTTAGAAGCAGAGTGCTTATTTGCATTCCCATGCTTTTGCATTATTATGTGGTTGCTGGATTTATAGCTGTGACTCTTGAGTGGATCTCTCTGCAAACCCTCAGTTTATTGTTCTGCCCAAAGGGGTCTACAGTTAGAGCCTGCGAGGACAAAATAAATTTAGCTGACTTAGTAAAACGCTTTCGTTGTTATCTCTGGAAAAGATGCCAACCATGACTTTTTCTGTAAGACTAAACTGAGATTACTTCAAAACTTTCTACCTTCTGTCTGCTGACTGTGATTGATCTCTGGCAGGGAGACGAGGAGTTTAGGTTGGACTCTATGCTAGTGGACCATGAAGCACTCATGGAAAGGATCAACACCTGGAACTTCCAGATCTTTGAGCTGATGGAGATGACGGGAGGAAAGACTGGCAGGATTCTCAGCTATGTTAGTGCTTTGTACCTCCAAGTATTAAAAGATCCTGTTGAAATGATTAAGCTAATAAAAGGCCTGTGTTTTGGGAACCAAAATCAGTGAAATAGAAAAATGCCATTGAGAGTTGTTTTTTTTATCACTTTGGTGGAAAACATGGTTCTCTTTTAGCTAATTAAAACCATTCCCATTCAGTTAAATCCAAGCACTTACACACTTTTATTGTCTGATCTGATGTGACTGGCATTTCATAGATTTAGCTGAATGTAATGCGAGTGGTCCTTCTCAGTACTCCATGCCAGTAAACAAGAATCTGCAGGGACTCAATGGCTCACTGCTTGTCTTGTCTTAATGAAGTTCTGTTTGTTACATTCTCTCAGGTGGCGTACACTTTGTTCCAGGACACGGGTCTGTTCGAAATCTTCAAAATCCCTGTGCGGGAATTCATGACGTACTTTTGCGCTCTGGAGAACGGCTATCGTGACATCCCCTGTGAGAATAAAAAAAATCTTGTTGAAGTTTAACTTGAAAACTGGGTTAGAATTGTTCCAATATTTCTCAAATTGGACCACGGTGAAGATTTATGTCTTGTGAAGCTAAGAACAGTTAGAAAGAATTCCAGTGAAGCATTAACTTGGTATTTTTTCTGTTCTTCCTTCAGATCACAACCGTGTCCATGCCACTGACGTCCTTCATGCAGTGTGGTATCTTACCACCCGGCCAATCCCAGGCTTTCAGCAGATCCATAATGAGCATGTCACAGGAAGTGATACAGGTACATCTGTACTCTCACACTCCATTATAGTTTTGGCATTAAGAAACTTTAAGGTCTGCAGGTGTTGCTGAGGTGGGGTTGTGTAGAGGACTGGTAACTGAAGGTTGTAGGTCCAAATCTCACAGTGTTCGTTTCATGATCTACCATCATTGTGCCCTTGGATAAGGCACTGGATAAAATGGTAATATGGAATACATGATGGACAGATTCAGGTTAGAGCATCTGTATCGTCAGTCATGTCTCTGATTATATCTCGCATACCTCCTGATCCATCGGAAATAAATTAGAGGCCTTCGTTATTCCAGCCAGCGGTGCAAATGCTGTCCGATAAGAGATCCTCTATTGTGATTGAGATCTGAGGTGGCTGCTGGCTCAGCATGTCCGAAGCTTATTTTAAGTCTGCTGATGGCCCTTGTAATTTCTCAAATGGAGTTCACTCTGAGTCACTCTGCTGCTGTTCCACGCAGCAGCCAGCTCTGGCAGGCAGAGGTGTTGAATCACACTGAGACCAGTGACTTCACTAGCTGGCTCAAATACAGAATTGCAAAATATTCAAAAATCTTTTGAAAAGAGATGGAGTATGGTTTCAGAATATTTGGTTTGCTGTAAAAACAGTCAGCTTAATTGCAGCCTCTTGGCAGTGTTTGATTCTCTTATTTCATTAGTGATGTTTTAAAGCCTATGCAAGTTTGAATTGGCAGCGAAGAAATAATGCAAAAAAAAAAACTTCCCTGAACAGATGTTGACGTATGTATGTATATGTGTATGTATATATATATATATATATATATATATATATATATATATATATACAGTGTGTGTGTATATATATATATATATATATATATATATATATACTGAACAATTTCTATTTTGTGTATAGTGTATTTTTAGAGAATAATTATAATGAATTAATTTTAATAAATAGGTTTCGTATAAAAATGCTGCACTTTTCTATGGTTGCATATTGGTTATTGTCTGATATTAGAGATTTTTTTTTAACATTTCAGGTATCTAAATTGGATATATTTGGCATTTTGCATTCCCATTTCCCCTGATTTTGACATAGATTACTTTTACTGTCATCTTAAAGGAATAGTTCCACCAAAAATGAAAATTTTGTCATCATTTACATGTCATTACAAACCTATAGTTTCTTATGTTGAACACAAAAGAAGATCTTTTGAAGAACCAAACAGTTGTTGGTCCCCATTGATTTCCATAGTAGGGAAAGAAATACTATGGAAGTCAATGGGGACCATCTGCTATTTGATTACCAGAATTCTTCAAAATATCTTCTTTTATGGTCAACATAAGAAAGAAACTCATACAGGTTTGGAATAACATGATGGTGAGTAAAGGATGCCAAATTTTTCATTTTTGGGTTAACTATCACTTAATGTCCCTTCTAAAATAAAGCAAGCTCAGAAAATTAGATTGCATGTGTCACCTAGGTGGATATGCAAGTCACTGTATTGGTTTTGAAATGGACTGTCACCTGGAAAGGATGTGTAATAGTATTTCTTACATGGTCACTCTTTGTATTTATTAGATTCGGACAGTGGAATCTCCCCAGGCAGGGTGGCATATGCCACGTCCAAAAGTTCCTCGTTCTCGGATGACAGTTACGGCTGTCTGGCCTGGAATATCCCTGCGCTGGAACTCATGGCACTATATGTAGCAGCTGCTATGCATGACTATGATCACCCTGGTCGCACAAATGCCTTTCTTGTAGCCACTAACGCTTCTCAGGTAAGTCATGAGCCATGCTTAAATTGTAGTTTAGAAGAACCTTGGAATTCGTATAGTTCGTTTGGTTCTGAATAGCTCATTAACAGTTTTGGCTATTTGATCTAGTTTTCACACTGTTGTGTCAAGAAGTGAAACCAGTCCATCTTTCATCAGAAGCATATGCTTTTTGTAATCAGAGCATGGAACCTCTTGACTCATGCACACCATGTTTCTCTCTTGTTTTCTTCATCATCCTTTCTCTATTTCCAACTCTTCACACACTCTCTCACACAGGCGGTGTTGTATAACGACCGTTCAGTTTTGGAGAACCACCATGCAGCCTCTGCCTGGAGCCTGTTTCTTTCCCAGCCGGAGTTCAACTTCCTGTGCAGTTTGGACCACGTTGAGTTTAAGCGCTTTCGGTTCTTAGTCATTGAGGCCATCCTCGCAACAGACCTGAAGAAGCACTTTGACTTCCTAGCAGAGTTCAATTCCAAGGTCAGTAGCAGGGGTGCATTAATATGGTATCAATAACCAATATCCGTAATTAATAACAAGCACAATAGCTTGTTGTGGCTGATACAATAAATCAGACAAACTCTTAACTACTGATTTTCAGTTTTATTTACTTTTTTCAATTATCGTAATAATTAATGTCAACCTCTAGTCAGCAGCACCTAGCACCAACTAGGTTCATTAAACCTTTCAACTAGAGTAATCAACATGACCACACATGGAAAAACAACATTTGCAAAATAATAACAAAAATTGCTCAGTTATTAATAATGCCTTTTGTTATCCATGTTGAAAACAGTTTTTGCTTCTTAAAATTTTCATGGGTTCTTTGATGCATAGAAAGTTCAAAAGAACAGCACTCGTTTGAAATAAAAAATCGTTTATACCATTATAAAATGTCTTTAATGTCACTTTTGATGAACTTAATGCATCATTGCTGAGTTTAAAATTTGAAATCTTAATATTAAGCAACAAAAACATCCCACATTGATGATAACACCATGTCTACACCGAACGCGACAGCTAAAGTCTGTCTACACTGGATGCAACAAAGCGACTGTTGAAAATCATTTGAAATTTGTGTCAGTATGTCATAAATAGAAAGTTTACTGTCAGGGATTTGTCGCGCACAAATCAGCATATTAGATTATTATATTATTATTTTTTCAGCATATTATTATTTTTATTATAATTTTTTTTTAGGTTAATCCTCTGATTGATCCTTTTCTTTTTTCTTTTTTTTTTTTTCAGGTTAATGATGTGAATAGTCCAGGCGTCGACTGGACTAATGAAAATGACAGGTTGTTAGTGTGCCAAGTGTGCATTAAGCTGGCAGATATCAATGGGCCAGCCAAAGAACGCAGCCTTCACCTCAAATGGACAGAGGGTATCGTCAATGAGTTTTATGAGCAGGTATGTCCTATTCTCTTCACATAACATACACAACATGCAGCAACATGAGATCAACATTTGTGCATTTCCGCCTTTATAGGGTGATGAAGAAGCCACTCTAGGATTACCCATCAGTCCTTTCATGGATCGCTCGGCACCACAGTTAGCAAAGCTGCAGGAGTCTTTTATCACGCACATCGTCGGGCCTCTTTGTAACTCCTACGATGCTGCCGGCCTGCTGCCGGGATACTGGATTGACGAGGAGGGCTCCGACGACGAAGAGACGGAAGACATCGAAACGGAAGACGAAGAGCTGGACGAGGATCTTGAACCAAGTATGTGCGGAATCTCTAAAAAGGGAGACCATTTGTGTTTAGATTATTATTTAGTACTTCGGTGTCGCACACACTAATCAAGCAGTTTTCCTTACAGAGAGGAGGAAGGGTCGACGTCGGTTATTCTGCAGCATCATGCAGCACTTAACAGAGAACCACAAAGTGTGGAAGAAGACCATCGAAGAAGAGGAAAAGGCCAAAGAGCTGGAGACTCAGCAGCAGCAATCCGAGAGCCCCAGCCTTCCTCCGTCCACCACCTCCTCCGACGACATCCAGGTCATTCAAGAGGAGGCCGAGGAGGAGGAACGGCAGTAGCAAGAGGAGAAGGTCAAGAAACGAAGCTCACCGAGGGGCTTAAACACGAACGACCCCTCCCTCTCCTTCACCTACACAAACACACACATTGACACCCAGAGGAAGACCCTAGCGGATCTCTCCACGCTGAAATTCGTCACTGTGCCGACACTCTGAAGCTAATGCAGTTCACATTGTGTTGAAAAAAAGGCCTTACTACTGTGAGAGGACCCTTTGGTGGGAACCCCACTCCTATGCACTTTCACCCCATGGAGAATCAGCGGAGAACGAACAGAGCTTTGAAGATGGCGAACAGTGTTGTGAGATTAAAACGAGACGGAGAAGAACACAGGCAGGGGAGAATCGTGCCATCTGTGGTTACCTGGCTGTGACGCTGCCTTGAACGTAGAGCTCTTAACTCTCCCCTAGGTACTGAAGTCCAAGAGGACGCGAAAAAGACAATGACGTAATTGACACCCGTTACCAAAGCGAACAGTTCAAAAACCTAGAAAGACTGCGACTGAAGCCGTTTCAGGCTCAGTGTCAGGAAGCATAACTCAAAATGTGCCTGTCTGAACTTTAAAAAAAAAAAATATATATATATATATATATATAAAATACTGTTTGTTTTTATTTTTCTTGTGGTCCAGAAAATGGGCTATGTACGCTGCACTGTATGTGCAGTCCCCAATTCATGCTGGCGACATAAAACACTGTATTACTGAACAGAGTCATTAGGACAAGTGGAAATGCTGACATTTTGACTGAAAAATGACCTGACTTCTGCATCGTTTTGGATGCTTTTTATTCATGTTGATCACCTTCTTGCAGTTTTTTGTTTGCCTTTGTTGTTTGTAAGGTCTTTCTTTCTTTCTTTTTTTTCCATTTGTGGTGTCCCCCGCTCCCTCTTTTTCCTCTTCAGGAACGCTGAGTTGCCAATCGTTCTCTGTAAAGTCCATCTGTGTTTAAAAGCATAGCAAATGGGACAGGAATGCTGTTCAAATGAAGGGACGTTTCTCCTTTTTTACGTTTAAATAGATATATTTTTTCACGGTTACTCAGGATTCATGTGAAGGATCGATCCTTGTTTTTTGCGAAAATTTAATTCTGCGATTTCAACTTGCACGTCGAACGTTCTTTTCAGAGGCGGGACAAAAAAAAACTTTCTATTTTTTTGTATGAATAGCTTGAAAGTAGCTGACAACAAGAGATGCTCCCCCAAAGTGCAGTGTCCTAGATATTAACCCCCGTCCTTATCAGCTGCTCCAGACCAGTATATCCGTGTTTATTTTTTTCAAAGACCCCCTGATAAGAATGGGGACCCAGGAAAGTTACAGAAAACTAAATGTTTGAGTTAGCATGCATGTCATAGACTAAACATTGCTTTGGGGTAACTTCACGTTTGGCATTATTTGAACATGCTTGTACTTTAATTATTGCCAAACGCAAAATCCGGCCAGTTCATTTTCAAGGAATCCAGGGTTTCACCTTGAAAGCTGTACTTTTTTTTTTTTTTTCCTTTGTATTTTCTTATTCTTCACCATAAGGCAGGTTTAATACTAATAGTTCTATATTTTTTTTGTCTGAAGCAAGAACTCTAGGCATTCCACTAGATTAATGAGGGGATGACGGGGAGGTGGAGACAAACCCGGGTCTCTGGGTCTCTTTCTCTCTCTCGGTCTGCCTCACCTCAACAAAAACTCATTTTGTCTCTGTAGAGGAAAGTTCTCAAGTAGGCAGTGTAAATCAAGCTAGTATATTTAAGAGTAAAAAAAAAAATATAAATGTGCACATTTTACTACCAAACAAGTGTTTAACCTCTGCACAGAAAGAATACTTGCATATATATATTATATTATATATTTTTTAATTAATCAACAATGCATCTGTTTTCTACATACAGCTGACATAAATTGTACATTGAGACCATGTAATTAATTATCATCTTGTTTCAGGAGTTTTTAAAAAAAATCTAATGCTATTTACAGATGTGGATGTTGTGGATGGTGTTGTGTTTTTCAGTTTGTTAGTTTTTGTTTTGGGTGCACTGTCTTTTGTTCCTGCCCATAACCACTCTTTGCCGAAAGCCCCTAATTTCTAAAGCTGGCGGCGATGCCGGATGCCTCCCTGTCTCTGTCTCCCTTTGTGGGTTTGTTCATTAGTCACTTTTTTTGGCCTGTGCTCAGGGTGTGCTCTGTGTTGGGGGCTTGTGCGCACCCAAAGCAGCTTGTGGTGCTTCTCTCTCTCTGTCTCTCTTTCTCTTTTTCTGTCCAGACTGTGTTCATCAGTTCTTGGATCCGGGACTCCAGTGTGGCTCAGTTCGTCCCCCCTCCTCTCCACTTCACTGAGCTCAAACCCACGCACTCTGAACATCATTCAGGTTGCCAAGCAGGGTGACGGCGGATCAGAGTGTCACGGCGCCCCCATCCCCTCGTGTTGACCACTTGCTCGACTGTGGTATCTCACTTTTGGGGGTTCGTCGCACCACAGTAACCTCCGACGTTCCTGTCATCAGTACCTTTACGATGGCATTCACTTTTTTTATGTAGCATTTAGATAGCAATGTCTGATGTAACCATTCAGCCTTTTCAGGGTTGTGGGGGAGAATTGACTTTTGTTATTATTTATAGCTGTCATAAAAGCACCATCCCTGAACAAGAGTTTCACTCTCTCTCTCAGTTGATTTCTGCCTGTGTCAGTTTTTTGTGTTCTGTGTTTTGTATGGGAGCGGATGTGTACTTGCCTGTTCTAAGTCAGGGCAGGGGTTTTCAAACAAGTGTTTAAGGAGGGGTTAGAAGGGGCGTGCAAAAAAAAAATAGAATGAAAAAATGTATTTTAGGGCCATCAGGGAAGTCAAAGTTTGCATTTACAATGTTAATGAAATGTATTGACAGTACACCACATTGTTCACCAAGGCTCCATAAATATGATCAAATACAGAAAAAATACATTGTTAAATATTGTAAATTCACTTTATAAACTTTTTCAACAGTCATTAGGCCAGTCTTCAGTGTCACATGATCCTTCAGAAATCATTCTAATATGCTGATTTGAAACATTTCTTACTGTTGTGCTGCTTTCTATTTTGTGGAAACCACAAAACTTTCTTTTTTCACAATCCTTTGATGAATATCGACTTCAACACAGCATTTATTTATGAACATTATAAACATCTTTAATATCACTTTTGATCAATTTAATCCTTGAGTATTAATTTCTTTAAAAATGTACTAACCCCATACTTTTGACTATATGTAGTTTATATAGTCCCCCCCCCCCCAAAACTAGACTTTTTTTCTAAAGCTTGAGCTGTCAGCTCAATGAAAAGTAAATATTTTTCAGATTAAAAAAAATAGTTGACAGTTTATCAGACATGGCTGTCTTTATAAGAACATAATTCTCAGGTACTCTGTCTACTTGTCAGGAAAGCTTTTACATTTTAAATATACAGCATATTAAAGACATTTTTGTTTATAAAAATGATTGTCTCTTGTCAATACTCTCAAATTTTCTGGAAAATGCTTTCAGCAATTTACTTAAGTAAAAAAAAAAAAAAAAAAAAAAAGCCATTTCATTTTGCAAGCTTTTTTACAGATTGTTTTTGTATACATGAATATTTCTGGGGGTCCCAAGGGGATCAAAATAGTTGGGGGGTCCTTGCCATCAAAATGTTTAAAAACCCCCGAACTTAATAGTAGAATCATAACATTATCCAGGTACATATGTAACGTTTTAATCACACCACCACAGTAAACGAACAAGCATTGAACATGACCTTTCACTTATTAAGAGAAGTCCAAACACAAGCAGAGTGTCTTCACCCTTCAGAATTATCTTTGTGACGCAACATGTTTTTTGACATTATCTAAGTGTGCTACTGAGCATCATCGAGTTGCATGTTGCTGCTGATTTCCTTTATGCTCAGATGAAAGCCCAAGTGTTCTCCTGGGAGGAACTGCCTGTAAGATGACAGTCAGCGGATGATGAGTCCCCAAGTGTAGGTCATATGAAAGGCCAGCCTCTTCTCTTCAGATGACAGCATCTCTGTGACAGTTTACCCAAAGCAACAATGCCCCTACCCGTCACTCCGCTTTTAATTGAGTTTTCCGGTCCTGTGCAGTTTGTCTAAGTGATGCCTAGACGACACAGACGGGAAAGATTTTTGGCCTGCAAATGTTTTTACAACACTGAAGTTTTAAGTGTTTTAAAGGCACTGAAGAAGGAAAATAAGATATATACTGAAAAATAAAGTTTCACAATCAACAAACACTTGTCAAAGCAAAAAAAAAATGCCATTGAAAATCATTAATTTTTGATATGTGCCAAACCAATTCATAGAACTACATGAGTCAGTCAGTCTCAGGAAATCTTAAGGTTTCTATCCATATGCTCCTTTTCCAGCTTTGGTGTATAATTGGCTTCGGAAAATTCCAGCACAGGAGAAAGAGAGGTCGCAGACAGAAAGCTTAGGATCAACATTAAAACACAACTTGCAAAACAAAGGCATACTTTGTCTTTATTTATACACGTTTTTGTCAGGTTTTCCATTTTGATATCACAACATGCAAAAAAACTTGTTAAAAGTGAAGTAAAAAAAAAATTTGTGCTAGAAAATGTATATTGGAGTCCAGCTTTTCACGAAAGCGCCATTTTTTCCCTCAGAACTATTGCAGCTCAAGTTTCTCGACAGTCTCTTTCCACTGAGATAAGCTAGGGACAGGGCCGTTATTGCAGAACTGATATATGGCATTAAACCAACGGGAGTCATGAAGCATTTCCAAAACTTTCTGGGAAAGGCAGCTGTTCTCCTCTCACTTGCCCGACTCCAGAAATGGGGGAATTCAAGGAATCCTGAAAAAGACAGACCTCCAACCCGTTATAGAGGTAAACCCTGTCAATCATTGATACAATAGCTCTTCTCATATTGACAAGCACAACGTTCGGTTTGCTACACAGTACACTTTTTGGTTCAAGTTATGAAAGATACATGCTACATTTATCTTGATACCCTCGTGTACGTTCCCGTTCGGTAACACACATGTGCTCATTCTTTGCTCTCCAGAGCATGTGTTCTGTAACAGTACTCTTATCACTCTGAGGCTGGGTTCTGTGAAACTATGGAGGACATGTTCTGAGAACTTAACAAGTCAATATCAGAGGTCAGTATTCCCCGCTGAAAACCTGGTGGAATTTAAGACGGGGAACTGCTCTGCCATTTGCATTTCTTAGTAGGGTCCCCTGAGGTGAGTGCATGTGTTCCAGAGCTCACAGGGCAAGTTTTACAGCTGTCTCCTGATGGCACATATGGAGTACGGCCGAGGCTGAAGGGTCATGCCTAATTTTGGAGAGAGACTTGGAATAAAGTCTTCGGGGAACTGAAGATGGAACCTCTGGAGCAATGTGGTGAAGAATAAGAACATCTCCAGCCTGGCCAACTGCTCTCCCAGACAGTGTCGCTTACCTAAAGACAAACGTATACGCACATCAGAACAACGAAAAGCTTTCAGATTGACCGATTTCCCAAATATCTGCCGTTTACCTATTGAGAAAGGAAGAAATGCTTCATGCCGGACAAATTTGCCATTACAGTCAAGGAACCGCTCTGGGCAGAAGATGGACGGGTCGCTCCAGTACTTCTCATCAAAGTGCACTGAATACAAGTTAGTGATGACCATGGTGCCCTTGGGGATAGTGTAGCCACGCACCACCGCATCTTGAGACGTAGCGCGGAAGATGCCCAGTGGGACGACATTGCAAAGGCGCAGGACTTCATGCAGCACTGCCTCCACATACGGCATCCTCTGCTTGTCTCCAAGAGCAGGTGGTCTGCCATTCAGGACGCAATCGATCTCCATTTGGACCTTGTCTGCAAGGAAAAAACGTAACGTGATTACCGCAACGACATTAAAATGTTGTAAACGAGAAAAAAATAACCACTGTTCCGTGGGCACCGACCTTGTATCCTGGGATACAGAGCCATGTAGAGCATAGCCCAGCGCAGACAATTTGTGGTCGTCTCTGTACCCGCAATGATGAGTTCTCCAACAGAGAAAATGAGATTATCTTGAGAGAAGGATGTAGCTTTATCGGTGGCGCTCTGCTCCATTTCGTCCAAGTAGGCATCAATGTAATGTTGCGGTGATTGGGGTACCCTATCCTGCGAGAAGCGCTTGATGATTTGCAGAAGGAAGTCGTACACCTCGTTGGCATTGCGGAAGAGCTTTTGGTGCTTCCCGAAGGGCACGTACTCCATCCAGGGGAAGGCGTTGTACAGGAAAGCCCAGCCACTGGCTGCCAGCTCCACATTCTCGCTGAAGATCTCAATCATGTGCTGAAAGTCACTGTCGTCGTAGGTGAAACGTTGCCCGAAGATAATGAGGTTGGTGATGTTGGAGACGGCATTGGTCACGAGATGCTTAGGGTTAAAGGCCTTCCCCTGATGCTGGTCAATAGCATCAAGAAAAAACAGGCACTCCTCAGAAATCCTCTCAAACATCCGCTGACCGCTCCCAAAGTAGCGGAAGCAGTTCACAGCAAGTTTGTTGTGTTCAATCCAGCCTCGACCGTATTTGCAGTTCAGAAGGCCTAGACAGAGAACAAACAATGCTGAAAGAGGGCGGTTTAAATGTGGAAACAAAGAAAGTTTATCTAATGATAGACTTCTCTGTATGTTTAACCAGAGATTATTAGTCAAACAGTACTAGTCTCATGGGTTAAACACAGATTACAAGAACTGCGATACTGATAACCTCATGCGTGACTGTCTGCTCTTCTCTACTTATTGCCCCAACTCTGACATACATTACCGTGCCAGAGCCTTTTCTCTGAATCACCCAGATAGTTAAAGGAATAGTTCACTAAAAATGAAAAAGCATTTCATTCACATACCCTTCATGTTGTTCTAAACCTGCGTGCTGTTAACTAAAGGAGATTTTTTTTTCTTTCCCAGACAACATTTCATAGTGACCATGACTGTTAAGCTCCAAAAAAAACAAACAAAAAAAAACAACAACACCATAAAACTAGTCCATATGCTATGCTTTGTGTTGCACAGAACAAGCTATTCACTGGAATACACTACCTTTACTGTAGGTTTACAGTGTTTTTTTTTTGAAAATGGAAATGGTTTCCATGGAAACAATAACTACATGTATGTTTAGAAGGATATGCAAGGGAAAAAAAA
>JAFVLL020038957.1:0-10810 GCA_021397915.2 Tor tambroides
AGTTTTGGTTCCTTGCCGCTGTTGCCTCTGGCTTGCTCAGTTGGGGACACTTAATTTCTAGCGATTTATCGTCAATTTGATTTCACAGATACTAAATTAAACTAAACTGAGCTAGACAGTGACATCTCTGAATTCAATAATGAAATGCCTTTAACTGAAAATTTAATGTTTAATCTTATTATACATTACTGACACTCTATCCTCCAATTTGATACTGTTAAGTGCTTTGACACAATCTGTATTGTTAAAAGCACTATATAAATAAAGGTGACTTGACATAACCTAGTGGACGTCCTCTCACAACTGATTCACAACAGTGTCTATATTGAACTTCACATAGCTAAAAGTTAAAGTAACAATTATACATGCAACTCCAGAGAACTGTAGACATGTACAAACCTATCTGAATGCATTTTTAGGAAATGTTCTGTGTTACGTATTTTTACCGATTTATGCCGTCCTACCGTGACTATTTTTGGCCAGGGACACAACGTTGTCGTCGGACCAATGTTTGCTGGGTATTATCATCCGAACCTTCTGCCAAAATACCTGCTTCCACTAACGTCACATACAATTCCTCTTTTATGACTTGTTTAGTAACCTCCCTCACCACCCTAATATTAAAAAAAATAAAAATCTGCAATCGATAACAAATCTTTTTTTCTGCAACGATCAAAAACCTCCGTAGAAGGAGAAAGAGTGAAGGCTGTCAAATCAAATTCCATTTCTTCTCACAACAAGTTACTCTCCTCCCCCTCCCTCACTACGAAGACATGACTAGCACGATTACACCACCCTGAGTCTACCCCAGGGACCTTTATTGAACAAATTTCTTTAAGCAACACAGGTCAGTTCACGATAAATTGGCAGGAGACGTAGATATACAAAAAAATAAGTTATTACAGATAAAAAAAAAGGGGTTTATTACAAAAGCAGAAAGAGATAGAAAAGCAATCACTGAGAGCAACAGTTCACATACAACAGACTCACTACACACTTCTCAGAATACAGCAAATGGGAGACCCGAGTCATCAAGGACATTCAAGGATCAAGGTACAGGAACCGAGGCTTGACAGCAGGGCACAATCGGCCTACACAGCAAAACACCCCTCACTTATATCTGTGACACACACACACTCACACTCCAGCCAACACTCGTGAAAGAAACACCAACACCAGGAATCCACCCCTGCCTTAGGCACTCAGCTCCTGTAACAAGCAGAAATCTGATTATACACTTGAAAAAAAAATGCAATCACTATCACAGATGGTTTACAGTAAGAAGGGTTGCCCACCCATACAGTTGACCCACAAATGAACAACTACATATACTTAAATCCAGCAAAATAACTAATAGAGAACAAAAGACAATAAATTATTGCCACTACAACACAAAACAACAAAACTCAACCAAAGAGCACAAACATCAACAGCCTCAACACCACAAACACTCAATACAGCAATACAACAGTGAAGAACACTTACAAAATAAACCAAAACACCATACAACAACAAAAAGTTAAACCAAACTCACGTTAAGCACACTCACAACTATCAAACACGTTTCGCAATAAAGGCGTCCAATCAAATACATAAATCAAGAAAAGAAAGAAAATGTTTGTAAACCAAGAAATGCACACTCACACACAGAGCAAGACTTCAACGAACACAAGGAAACAGAATTACAAAAATTTAACCAAAACAAAAGCAACCGCATCTCCCGATGATAGTTCCCACGTAGTACCGACAACAGGGAAACTAATCACACGTAGCGACACCACTAATCTGTCTGCAATAAATTTACAATTTGGACAGATCAGACAAACCCTCAGCAAATGCCAAATAGTAATAAGAATCAGAATATCAACACATAATAAATTTAAACACACATACCATATGAGTTAGTTCTAAAACCAATCAGTCAGGCAGACAAACAGTGTACTGGGAAGCTGAGAGCTCATTCAGTCTATCTGGGAGACAATGAGTTTGACGGAGGGGCAGAACGCATCCATAATATCAGGTGGACACTCGTACCCGTTGTGCTGAATCAGTCTCGCTTAACTCTTGGACTATAAATGAATACGAAAAAAAAAAAACACCGCTACAACACGAACAAATTAGGACATAAAGGACACATCACGACCAACACCCTTACCTGCAAAGGGACAACCTCAGCCAAATGCCAGCCACAGAGCTTTCTTCATTGTGCCATTCTATAAGAAAGTACGCTAATATGAGCTTCAGTGTGCAGCTAACAACTCAGCCAACATTAACCCACATACCTGGATGGCAACTAAATATGACACAGGAAACAAGGGGGCGTGACTCGTGACGCCATACTACCTCACCGACAAAATTATATTGCTTCACTGCCCGACGATTGGATGATCAATGAGCAACCAGCCAACCAAATGTAAGCAGGAAGAGCTTCACTAATCCTGCCATATAAACAAAACAACATGTAATTTCCCTCACTCCCTAACTAACAATTAACCAGGAGAAAACTAATGGGTATCCTCCACCCTACATTACCCCAAAAGAACTCTTAACTAATAACTAAAATCATCAATTGCAAAAAAAAAAAAAAAAAAATTGTGGTAACTCAACAAAGAGTGCAACAAGCGCGATAAGCGCTCATGGGCTTGGAGAGCGGAACAACCTCAAACGCCGCGATGTCTCTCTCCTTCTCCACGCTCTCTCAGCCATTTTTGTACTTGAAGCCAGCGAACACGCACCAATCAGGGCATGGACAGCGCACACAGGTGGATGAGCACAGATGATCACCATTAACCTATTAGGCACAAAACACACTAGAAGAGAGAAAGAGTGAGAGAGAAAGAGAACAACAATACAAACACCAATAACACTCTGGGTATAAATAATAAAAACAAAAGTTAATACGTCATTAGACAGCGCCTTAAAATTCCGCCATTTAAATAGCAAATCCACCATGGCACGAGCGCAACTCACTCTTAAAGGGAATGGGAGATGAGACTCTAATTGGTTTATTGCACGTTATGCCCAAAAACACACCCATTACTCATTAAGAGAATAGGGACAACCCTTTTAGACCATGCACCAGGTGCACCAACCATTTTCCCGTCATTAAACTAGCAAAAGTGGATTCGGACATGCCTTAAGTGCACCTGCGCCGTGCACTTTAGACCATGTGCTTAGATCGTTAAAATACGGCCCCTAATCTTTATGAGTGGTTTAAACCTAGTTTCCATCCCTCTCACAGCACAGAAACAGCACTTTTAAAAGTGGTTAATGATCTCCTTCTGGTTTCTGATTCAGGTGCCCGCAGTATCCTGGTTCTCCTTGATCTGAGTGCAGCCTTTGATACTGTTTGCCACTCTGTACTTCTTTCTCGACTATCTGCTATAGGTATCAATGGTGCTGCTCTTCAGTGGCTAACATCATATCTATCGGATAGACAGCAATTTGTTAGGATAGATAAGAATAGATCTCACACTGTCACTATTTCCCATGGTGTACCCCAAGGTTCTGTACTTGGTCCACTTTTATTTCTCATTTACGTGCTGCCACTGGGTCAGATCATCAGACGTCATGGTCTCAATTTTCATAGTTATGTTGATGATATTCACATCTATTTTATGGTTCAACCAAACTCCTTTCTATTTGTCCATCCCTTTCTATTGTTTCCTGTCTTCAAGAACTTAAAACCTGGATGTCAGATAACTTTTTACAACTAAATGTAGACAAAATTGAAATCCTGCTGGTTGGCCCTAAATCACAGAGCTCCTCCCAGCATGACATCTTCATAGATATCGATGTTATCCAGATTAGGCCCTCAACAACTGTGCGAAATTTGGCAGTGTTGTTTGACCCTCACTTAATTTTGGAGATGCTGAAATTATTATCCATGCTTTTATAACCTCCAGATTGGATTATTGTAACTCCTTATATAGCGGCTTACCTGCCAAAGTTATTAATCGTCTCCAAATGGTACAAAACTCTGCTGCTCGAGCCCTTACATTTAATAAAAAATCTGTACATATCACTCCCATCCTTCACCAACTTCACTGGCTTCCTGTGGCCAAACTCACTGAGTTCAAACTCTTAGTTTTAGTTTATAAGGCCCATCACGGCCTTGTACCTCAATACCTAGTCGAGTTAGTGCAACCATATGTTCCTGCATGGACTCTCAGATCTAGCAATGATAACTTCCTTGTTGTGCCCAAGTATAAACTCTCTACGGTGGGTGGTAGAGCTTTCTGTATTATAGGCGCTAAGCTGTGGAATAAGCTGCCACATAATATTTGTGCTGCATCCTTTCTCCAGACCTTTAAGTCTCAACTTATCTATTCACATTGTTCTCAAAATAACTCATTTACCTCTCTGCTTCTCAATTTCTCAGCTTCTGTCTGTATGACACACATGACCAACTTCTTGACATAATTGATGTTCTTGTTGTTAATTATCTGTAGTTCTTTGTTGTCAACACTTGTTTGTCTGAATGTCCCCTCTGATTGTCTGGTGTATTTTGTTTGCCAGTTGCTTGTATTATTTTGTAAAGCGTCTTTGGGTTCTTGAAAGGCGGTATGAAAATAAAACATTATTATTATTATTATTATTATCATCCAAAAGCCACAATAAAACAATGCTGAGAGAAAGAAAATATGGGAAAAAAGTACCTAAAATAAATGGAAATAAATTAATATTCTATCAGTACCATGGTCAGTAATTCCCCAATAGTTAATATCACAACCCACTGTAGACATGAGAATGTTAGAAATTTAAAACAATAGTTATCTTCATGCATATTAAAATGTATCACAAAATATAGAAAATATTAGTAGGTGTGGCATTCACAGGACCAGATTTTAATGTCAAAATCAATTAAAGAACTTCAGATAATATCAGTAATCTTTAATGACATTAGAAACCGATACAGAAAGCAGAGCTGATGTGCTGATTGAGACAACATACAGAATACAGTTGATAAAATGCAGTTTTTAATTAAACTTGTGAAGGCACAATAGGAAGATGGTTTTATAAAGAAATGTTGGTAAAGGTAGAATAACAAGGAGAAATAGAAATGAAGAAACAACCATTTCTAGACTTAGATTTTGATATACTGCAGGGAAACATGGGACAGGAAAATCTGAAAATTGTAATCAAGAAGAATAGAGTCATAGAGCACATTAAAGCAAGCATATGGCCTAACAATTAAAGAAAATAATTGATTTCCAACTTTTAAAAAATTAAGATTAATTTTGAGTTGACAAACATTGATTTCACAAAGGAGTTCACATAATGAATGATTAAAATTTTCAGTGCAGCATCTGAAAAAGACAATTAAATTCAGAAATAAGAATTAAGGAGCTAATATGAATAAGGTTGTACGAGCTTAACCCACACTACTACCCAGCAGGTGGCGGTAATGCACCTGAAAGTTGTGCCATAAAATATTAAGAAGAAGAAGAAAAGCGGTAGAATAAACGCGTGCTGTACTGTCTTACTCAAGTTTGCTTGCGATTGATTTTTGAAGGACAGAAATGAGCAAAATTCCTCTAACTTCATCAGTGTCGAAGGTAACTGAGCAGACATGCATTAATCGTTAACGTTATGTGGCTGAATTCATTTGTTTAGAATAACGATATTAATACATCTATGATACACAGAATGACACATATCTAGACTTACAGATAATGTTTTTCAGGGATGCGTTGTTTTTAAGTCAGCCTCTGAAAAGAGAAAACGACATGTAGGAGTTGGTGAGTAATTATAATCATTATTATCACTTTACAAATACTTATCTCCATTATCAAGCATTTTCGTTTTATTTATTTGCATGTAGGTGGATATTTTGTTGATGATAGAGACGATAACGGCAGCGATCGCTTTAGGATCTGTCAGAAATTATGGGAAACTGTTCAAATGAACACAGAGGTACATTCTCCTCTGCGTCTGCAACCGCTTTGTCTAATTCATTAATTTGTTCGTTTATTAATACGTTTTTGTTCCTTGATAAATATATATTTTCACAGGTAATACAAGATCATTTGAATAAAAATGTACTTGACAGTCTTCATTAAAGTACTTGACAGAGTTCATTAAAAAACATGGCCTCGGCTCCTCATCTGATGTCTGGAGACAGAGAGCCAGTGAAATCCCCACAGCTGCTCTAATGCTGGGTATGGCCTGATTCTTATGTTAAAGGTGCCATTGGTGATTGTCTTCAGAAACATTTTTTGTTATTCTGGTTGAAAGTTTCTTCACATCCTGATAGTAATCATTGTTAAGTGGTCTAAATGTATTTATCTGTATTTATATATATCTGTGGAAGGTGTAGGACCAAGAAATGTTCGTCCAATCAAAACCCCTTCATTTTTTTCACGTTTTATGTTGCAGCCTTATGTTAAACTGCATTAAATTATTATTATTATTTTTTTTTTTTTTTTCCTATTTCTATCCACATCAATCTAGACTCCATACACCATAATGGCAAAGCAAAAACAGAACTGTCACAGCTTTGTAAATTTAATATTCAAGTATTCAAACCCTTAACTCAGTACTTAGCTGAAGCACCTTTATAACCTCAAGTCTTTTTTTGTTTGATGCGACAAGCTTTGCTCATCAGCATTTGGCAATTATCTGCCATTCTTCACCTCACCTGTTCACCTCTCAAGCTCTGTCGGGTTGGATGGGGGCAGACGCACATTTTTAGGTTTCTCCAGAAATACTTGATTGGGTTCAAGGCCAGGCTGTGGCTGGGCCACTCAAAGACATTCACAGAGTTGTCTATAAGCCACTCTTGCTGTGTGTTTAGGGTCATTGTCCTGTTGGAAGGTGAACCTTCTGCCCAGTCTGAGGTTCTGAATGCTCTGGACTGGGTTTTCATTAAGGCTATCTCTATATTTTGGTGCATTGAGCTTGTCTTCTACTCTGATGAGTCCCTCAGTCCCTGCCGCTGAAAAACAGCCCCACAGCATGAGGCTGCTACCAGCACACTTTACTTTTGGGATGGTACTCTGCAGGTGATGAGCAGAGCTGGTTTCCTTCAAACATGATGCTTAGAATTGAGGTTCATCAGACCAGAGAATCTTGTTTCTCACAGTCTGAGGGTCCTTTAGGTGCTTTTTTTGCAAATTCCAAGTGGGTTTTCACTGAGGAGAAGATTGAGTCTGGCCACACTGACATAAAGCCCAGATTGGTGGAGTGTTGCAATGATGTTTGTCCTTCTGTAGGTTTCTCCCATCTGCATATATGATCATGGAGCTCAACTAGAGTGACCATCAGCTTCTTGGTCACCAGTCTAGACAAGGCCCTTCTCCATCAGTTGCTCAGTTTGGCCAGGAGGCCAGCTCTAGGAAGAGTCCTAGTTGTTTCAAACGTCTTCCATTATGGATAATGAAGGCTACATGATTCTGTGAACCTTCAATGCAGCAGAATTTTTTCTGAACTCTTCCCCAGATGTGTGGCTTGATGCAAACCTGTTTCTGAGCTCTACAGGCAGTTCTTTTGACCTCAGGGCTTGGTTTTTGCTCTGATATGCATTTTCAGCTGTTAGACCTTTTATTAAGATGTGTGTGCAGTTCCAAATCATACCCATTCAATTGAATTTGACACAGGTTAACTTCACTCAAAGTGTAGTAACATCTACAAGCAATATGAATGCTCCTGAGCTAAATTTCAACTGTCCCAGATAAGGGTTTGAATACTTATGCAATGGAATCATTTATGTTTTTTGTATAATAAATTTGCAAAGATGTTAAAAACCTGTTATTTGCTTTGTCATTATGGTGTGTGAAGTGTAGATTGCTGTGGAAAAAGTAATTTAAAGCAGTTTAACGTAAGGCTGCAACATAGCAAACGTGAAAAAAATGAAGGGGTTTGAATACTTTTGCAAGGCACTGTGTGTGTATATATATATATATATATATATATATATATATATTATTAGTGGTGTCAAAATTAGCGCGTTAACGCATGCGATTTAATTTTTTCTGATTAACGCATTAAAAATATTTAACGCAATTAACGCAGGGGCGGGGCTAGGGTTGGCCACCCCATTCACAACTGCTGCCTCTGTCTCTTTTTTTTTTTTTTTTTTTTCTTGAAAAGGATTGCGTTTATTTAGATGCAGAACGTCTTTGACCACATCAAACGGGAGACGTTTCTGACGCGCTCTAACTTCGTCTCCGCGCCAGGCGCGAGTCAAACGAGCGCAGAACAGATACTGTGCTCGTAGCCTGTATCATTTCATATCAAACAGCGAAAGAAACTACGTGCATGCAATGTCCTAGTTATGCCGTCAGTTAAGGCATGAAGTTACCAAAAAGGCGATTAAAGCTGCCTTAAAACTGCGTGCGTGCATGCATGCAATATGTTATATATGCGTCACATTTAAGAACATGCCTCTGAAATGGTTTTAAAAAACTGTCCCGAGGCACCCCAGCACTGTCTCCCTCATCTAAAACACCCGATTCAACTCGTCCGCTCATTAGTAGAGACTTTAAGACCTGAAGTGGGTCAGAAAAGGTAAAGAGAGTTGCATGTCAGATCCGCGTCACGTTCACCAGCAGCTTTTAAAGCTATAGCAGGCAAATAAGCTAATAACCAGCTGCTGTGATGTCTATTAATCCAAGAACCAAAGAAAAAAAGAGGAAATCAATAACTTTTATAGCTTTAAGGGGTTCATCTATATTTAATTTAGAATTTAGTGTTTGGTAAGTATTCATTTTCTGTGTATTTCTGCTGAAGGGCACAAGTAGCTAAATATGTAATTTATTATAATAGGTTCATATGATGATTGTTTTAAGTTCACTTAAATTAGAAGTTAAGTCTAATGTTAAAATTTATAGATCTAAATTATACTGTAATGCTGACTGGCTACAGTCAATGGTTAAATGTTCAGGGGAAAAAAAAAACTATTTTATAGAGACATCAGTAGTATTGATATCAGTGAAGCTGGCCTTCAATCATAAAAAAGATGCCATTAAAGAAATATTAAAAATATACTGTCTTTATGTTGTTTGTACATTTGAAGATTGAATGCGAAATTATTGCAATATAAAAGTATATTTAAAAACTTTAATGTTCGGTGGAATTAATCGCGATTAATTTTAGAAAAATGTGTGATTAAATTAATTTTTTTTAATCGATTGACAGCACTAATGTATATATATATAATATATATATATATATATATATATATATATATATATAGCCCCACTATTAGGTCTGTCTATTATTGACCTCTGTAAAACCTTTTATTGTCATCTAGGGGTAAATGTGCCAGATCATGCCATGACATTTCGAAGTCGGTGCAATCTCCTTCAGGATTCTGTCACACCGTTTGTGGTGTCTGTTCATGCCAAAGAATGTGCAGGTGTGTATTTTTGTGCATTGGAAACATTTCAGATTATGTACATCTGTATCTCTGCAGAGTTTACTCTTATATAAATCTCAGTGGAAGACTGAATAGACAAGCTTTATTCTCTACCCATCTCTGCAAAGTAACCATATATGGAGCTTACAGTGACTTGCATTTGCATGTTTTCATTAAAATGTGATGATATGTTTTACAGTAATCCTGTAGTTCTGTATATAACATTTTTTGACAGCTTTGAAGCTTTTGATTCAGAAGGTTCTAGAGCAGCTGATGGGAAGAGGAGTGTCTGTGAATGAAGAACAGGAAGATGATACCGCTGTGCTTCAAAGGACACAGTGTACTATTAGTGCTCTATGTCAGTGGTACAAGACTGTTACCAAGGTAGGAGAAGACAAGAGAACATAAACTATGCTTACCTACAATAAAAATACATGTTTATATTTTGAAAGAATACATTTTGGAGTGCTACTTACTTAAAGGGCTTGGTCCATGGTTTATTTATTTGCTTTTTAATTGTAGTTCCAAGTAGAATAAAGTGCTCATCTCAGATTTAAAATATTAACACGAACAATGTTTGGTAAGTTCTAGACTAGTAGAAATTTGAAAGAGATCCTGTGCTGTTATTTACTTAACTTTTGTATGCCAGGCTACTTTAACAATCAGAATAATTTGTCTTTTACAGAAATGCACCCAATTTTCTCCACAAAGGAAAGAAGGAAAGACAAATAAAGACTTGCCTCAGAGTTTGCCTGTTGTCGTGATCTTCAAAGACTTTGAGGCATTCAACTCACAAGTTTTACAGGATTTTATCCTTATTTGCAGGTGGGATTTGTGTGGTAAAATGTCCAGTAGTATGTGAAGTGTGATAGAATAATATTGTTACATTGCTTGCAAAGTGTTTTTTCTTCAAATTCTTGCCATCAGTTCAGCTCCAACTCCTTATTTTATGGAGTTTTTTTTGTAGATTTTTTACACTGTCTACATGGACATTGTAATGTCACAAGTAAATTGCTTCCTTTATAATCAGCAAAGCAGCTTTCAATGGAAGCTTTACAAAGTGGTTCCAGTTGATGAATGACCCAGTTTCGTTTTTGAAAAGCTGAACAGCCTCTCCAATTTCTTTTTCTTTTTCTTTTCTTTTCTTCGTTAGACTGTTACATCAAAGCCAGTGTAGATATATGCAACGTGTCACGTCTAGTGTTGACAGTGTTGGTTGAAAGTTTGTAGGTTGAAATGTAGGGCCCTATGAAATCCGTTTTATTTTTTCCCAAATTCCGTTTTATTTTTTTCTAAATTCTGTTTTTTCCATTTTAATTTTTCTGGATTCCGTTTTTTTTCCGTTTTAATTTATCTAGACTCCTTTTTAATGGTCAAATTAAATTTTATTAATCAAAAAGCATGTCTAATTAATTAAAATCATGAAACTTATACAATTTAACATTAATTTAT
>JAFVLL020038958.1:0-10320 GCA_021397915.2 Tor tambroides
TCTAGTTTCAGAGGTGGAATATATATAAGTTACTATATTGTGTTAAAAGATTATGAGAACATTTTTTTTTCTTTTGAATAATGAACACTGATTAAATGTGGGCGATGTGAGCTGGAACATTTATTAAGACAGTAAATGAAATGTACCAAACTCAACTGTTGTTTTTGTTACCTATGGAAAAGTGTCTGTCAATAATGCGATAATGCATAGCCTTAAAAAAAAAGGGAAAAAAAAGAAGCTCTTTTAAAGTCCCAGTAAGTGAAAGAAAAAGTGAGGGAATTGTTTTGTAAGTTGTGTGAAATAGGATTTCAGTTTGCTGGAGGCTTGTATCATATCTCTGCACTCGTCCACCTTAATTAAGCAGGCCGACAAGTCCATCACTCTAATTCTCATCCATTCTCTGTCTCGCTCTCACTACTATCTCTCCTGTCCCCAAACCCCCCCACTCATCTTAAACAAGCTGCCGAATCTGTCTCCCTCACTCGCTTTCGCTCTCATATAGCGATGACTAATCCCTCTGTCTGGAGCCTCAGGCTTTGCGACGGCTCCCGCTCACATACTGACCTTTTTCCGCTCCCGTGGATTACTGTACACTTTTAGATTACTGTACAAAACAGAAGAGTATGAGAGTGCCGACTGCTCGAGGACCTTTGGCTTCGCAGTTAATGAGTTCCGCTTGTGTTTTCCCAGTAAGTCGGTGATGGAATATAAAGGTGAAGAAGCAAACAAAACATTTGTGAGATGCAAAAACTTCTTTGGAGTTTGGAGCACAGGATGGTGTGTTCAATTATTTATCTTCATAAAAGGAATGGAAATGACATTACTGTCATAATGTCCATCCTCTATGCAGTTGGAGTTCACTTCATAAAACAGCAAACAAATAAAAAAGTGTTTGACATTGTAACTCTATGAGTCAATGTGATAGAAACTTCCATTATACACACATATCTGTTCATTTTTACAAACTGAAGGACAGGTGGAAATTATTTTCCATAGTGACTGACAGCATGTCATTTAAAAATTTAAACATTAGCATTTTAGACTCTCAGTTTGTGTATTGGTGGGGATTTTTTTTAGCATCTCTTTCTGCAGATTACATTAATATGCCAGTAGGGGGCAGCAAGTTAAAGTCTTTATGATTGACTAGAATCATTGAATCATTCATTCAAATGATTGAATCAAAAATGCATATTCATTCAGGAGCAAAACAAGTGACCATCTTTATGAGTGAGTCATTGAATTATTCATTCAACCGATTAGTTCAAAAACACTTATTTATTCAGAAGCGAAACAAGTGACTGTTTATAAATGGGTCATTAATTCATTTCATCCAGACGTTCAGATTAAATACAGTAAAATCTACAAATTAATTGAAATAATTAAACCTAAAATGATTCGTAAACATTTTCTCTAAAGTCAGTACGTTAGCACTTTAGTGTTTCAGTTTCTATGCTAACATACAAAATGGTACCTACGATTACTAATGAAATCATATTCAATTGTATTTAACCTGAAACATTCCTTTAAAGTTGTTTTTGTAAATGTTCCTGAAATGTAAAAGTCAACCCATGTTCTATTCTGTACAAGGAACTCCCATTAAAAGCAGTCATTAGAGCACGGCTCTCTGTTAGTTCATTTATCTGAGGAGCACGCATGATGGATACACCAGCTCTCTTAGCCATGATACATGTTTCTGACCTCTAAAGGATTACATTATCAATAAGAGTTATCTGCCGCAAGGCTGCCGTGCGTGCAATTCAGCGCGCTGTGAGCTGTAGATCTCATGAATAACATGTTGGCAACTTTGAGCACTCAGCTGAAACACAAGCTGTGTGAAGTCCTCCTACATACATCTATGCTGTGCACCTCTGTCAGATTTACAACATCCATGATTAATGTGTGTTTTTTCAGACAGAAAATATAATATGACCAAATGAATGGTGAAAGAAGACCAAACAGCATTTTGTTCCGTGCACTAGTTTGACTGAGATGTTAAAACTCACTAATACATACATCTCTTTACTCAGTGTTTCGTTCAGAGTTATTATTTATCTAATAATATTTATTTATTTACTTGGATTGGTATTGAATCTTCGCCCACGCTGTTGTTTGAAGAAGTGGTGAGGTGTAATTACTGTTTATGCATGAGGTAAGTAAAAGCCAGCTCTAAATGCCATTTGAAGGCCACAGTTGATTGTTCGTGCAATTGCTTCAAAATTGGACCGAAGCAAAACATTTACGCAGAGAAAACATGCTGATAGCTATTATGTGTTCTTCATTAATTGACAATGAGTTACGAGAACAACAATATAATTCAATGCAAAGCCAGTATTTAGCTCTGCGAAAAGCTCTTTGTGTTGCAGATAGGTGCAGAACAATCATATTGTTTAGGGAATATATCATCAAAGAAAATCAACAGCTTTCACAAAAGGATGCCAGGTTTCAGCAAATGAACTTTTCACTTCCTAATCCATGTGTTTCTCTTTTGTGTAATTTTAGCAAGCTTCAATTACAGTTACTTCTGATATAATTGCATTAAATCTTGTATAGACTAAAGAATAATTCTATATAAAATAGTGGATAGTGGATTTAACATCAAAACTAACTTGTAACTAAATTTATCCCTTTAAATACATATGTGACCATGGACCACAAAACCAGTCATAAGTGTCAATTTTTCGAAATTGAGATTTATATATCATCTGAAAGCTGAATAAATAAGCGTTCCATTGATGTATTATTTGTTATGATAGGACAATATTTGGCCAAGGTACAAATATTTGAATATCTGGAATCTAAGGGTGCAAAAAAATCTAAATATTGAGAAAGTTGCCTTAAAAGTTGTCCAAATGAAGTTCTTAGCAATGCATATTACTAATCAAAAATTACGTTTTAATTTATTTAGGGTAGGAAATTTACAAAGTATCTTCACGGAACATGATCTTTACTTAATATCCTAATGATTTTTGGCATAAAAGAAAAATGGATAATTTTGACCCATACAATGTATTTTTGGCTATTGCTACAAATATACCCCAGCGACTTAAGACTGGTTTTGTGGTCCAGGGTCATATATATGCAATTTTATTTTACTTATAAAGAATGAAAAGCAGAGTTAATTAAGAAATGAAATAAGAAATTAAAAGCAGTTTCATGTCTATCCTTGTATTGTTGAACTTTTTCGTATATTTCTAATAACCTTTTCATGTAGAAAAGATAAAGATGTGTGTTGCTGACAGGTTCGTGTGAGTTGACATTTAATAAATAACTTTGCCTGAAGTGAATTTTTGAAACATGTCTTTGAGGAGCGCTTTTGTTCCAGTGCGAAAGCCTTTTTGTCCTGGATGTGAAGGTTGAAGGCCACGTTTAAGTTCATCCTTGAGCATCGTGATGTATCACAATGATGTCACTTCTGCTGTTATTTGCTAGTTTGTTGTAATATTCTTCATTATATTATGTGGCCTGGGTGATATCATCCAAATGGAAGATATTTTCAGAGGTGAAGCAAGTTATTATATTTTGATGAAAGCTTATGAAGACTTTTTCCCCCCTTTGGAATAGTGTTCAGAGTGCTCGAGAAGCAAACTGTGAGAACAGGCCATTGTGAGATCCTTGTGTCGTGCCGCTCTCTCATACATAGACATGCTCCTCTGTCTCCTCATATCTTAGCATGCGTGATATTTGTTCATCAGCATGCATAATTACCCATCACAATCTGTCATGCCAGATTTTGTGTGAAGGAGACTAATTAAGTGCAGATTGATAACGAGCCTTAGGTTTTTATTTAGCAGCCCAGTAAGAGGTGTAGGGTCTGCCGGGAATGTTCCCCAACCTGGAATGACACAAAATCACGATTTGTTGGTCGTCGGACTTGATAAAAATACACTGAGATGTTTTTGCGAAGATTAGGGTTTTAACATGTTGATTTAGTTCATTTACTGGTTACAAAAATATGAGAAAAAGTAATGTGATAGGAAATAATGAATCGTTCCTTCTGTCCTGTACGTATTCTACAATAATAACAGAGCGATTATTATCATCATTTGAATTATTAATCTGTATATCATGTAATCAATCTATTTTTTAAATAGTGATTATTATAATTTAGAATTAAAATTTCTATCAACAATTGTCTATAATAAAAACTAAGAACAGAAGGACATGAAAGTCTATGCCATTGGAAATGTCCTATTATTCATTTGCTTATTTGCTTTTGCTTTTCTGCGATTTTGATTTGAATAAAAAGCCTCTTGATGGTTGTTATCGTGACCATTACAGATAATGACAGCCGCATCCCTGCTAATTGCTTTTATTTCAATGGAGGTACTTGTATGTAGCACTACAACTTTACAGTATTTCTACAATTCAGTTAAATCATTAAGCTAAGAAGACAGCATCTGTCAAGAACATAAATGTACATGCACAAGAGCTCATGTTCTGATCAGACCGCCATAACCGCTTCACCCCATAATACTATGATTAAAGCCCTTACTAGAAGTACTGACTCATAGACAGCCTTGTGCCTTGATGGGCTTAGAGATTATTGGAACGTCGCAATGGCTTGTACCTCTCTTGTGAATTTGCAATGAGTATTCAGTTTGTTTATGATATGTGGATTGCTGTAATAAGAAAGGCACTGATAATAACTGTCAGTAGTTTTCATACATTAGTTAAGTGTGTCGTTCATATTGGAGTCTTAACTTAAAGGGATAGTTCACCCCAAAATTAAAAGCCTACCATCATTTACACACCCTCATATGATTTTAAACCCATATATTTTGTGGAACAGAACATGAGATTTCAGGCAGGAAGTTCGTCTTTTCCATACAGTGAAAGTGGATGGTGAGGCCAAATTCTGTCAAAACTCCAAAAAATCAGACAAGAGAACCATAATATCATAAAAATATTATATTATTAACCCATACAATAAATCATATTTATTTGTTTCTTTTAACCCATATGATAGCTTTGCGTGAAGAAAAAACCAAAATTAAAGTTATTATTCACTGTTTTTAATTATATTGTTTGGAAAAAGCAGCATCAAGATCCTGCTAAACATCTCATTTTGCGTTCTATGGAAGAAAGTCATACTGTTTTGGAATTACATGAAGGTGACTCTTTTTTTTTTCTTAATTTGTTTTGCATTTAAGACACAGGGAATATTGATATGGAACAATTTGAATAATCGAGTGCAAAGTCTGCTTCTTGCAGAGAATTATACTGTATTTGGTTGCTTATTTTTTCACACATTTTAGCTCAGGCTTTGTTGAACTTTTCTAGTATATAAAATGCTTTTAGAATCACACCTTCATTCTGTGTTAGCTGTACAATTAAGTTTAATCAACCCGTTTTCTCGCATTTTATCATTTTCTTATTGTTAGTCTTGCCGATTCGGAATAATAAACAATAAGCAAACTACATTATGCACGTTATTAATTTTACAATGGTGTGACAGGCAAACTATAATGAACCCAAAAACCAGTTTTATCCATGAGCTTGTGGATTCCGTTCTTTTCCACCACTGTAAAAGCAGCAAATCAAATGCGTACGTGGAATGTATTATTCAAATATATTTAAATTAAGTCAGTGTATTCAAATGGCAACAGCAACGGGTGGGTAACGCTGACTGCATTATGTGCTGAGGTATAGCTTTCTTTTCTTGTTGCGATGAATGCTGAAAAAATGAATACACATATTCAGCCATCCAACATGTTGTCTCAGAATGTTTCACATTAGACAGTGTTTGATTCTAGAAAATAACTGTTCGCTTTAGAATGTCCACAATGTGTTATCATGTAAATGTATCAGCTTTCAGTCAGTTTTGTTATATAGAAATACCAAACACTGTAAGCATGCTAGTGTACCAGGTTTCGTTTAGCCCTGTAAAGTCTGACTTTAAAATCAGTTTTTTGGAAATGGAGCAGTTTATTGAGCCTTTAGACAAAAATGAAATTGTGTATGGCTTTCTGTGAAGTATTATATTTTAAACATCAGGTTTTTATGACCCATATAGTATGTTATAGAAGAATAAGGAGTTTTCTCTTCACACTCAACGCGAGAAAAAAAACTCACTTGTTTTTATTCAGAGGCGCAAACTGAGCAGAAACATGCAATTTGGTGCAGCTGCTGATATTTATATGGCCAGAAAGTAAGATGAGATCCTAGCTTGTAGTGTAAATCAATGATATCTTATAATATGTTATTTAAAAGTATAGCAGACTACTTGTATAAAATGCATATAAATTGCAGTTCATCAAATATGATGATCATAAATATCACTACATCTTCCAATAATATTTCTTAGTAAGATTATAGTTGCTATAAACTATCAATCAGAAAGCATGTAAAAGATTGTGTACAATAGGAATTGAATTCTTAGAATTGTTCATATCAAATATGATACAGTATGATTTACAGGGTTCAATTTCAGTAAAAACAAAAAACAAACAAACAAACAAAAAAAAACAGAGGAAATAGCATCCTTTTTTATATTTTCCTTCAAAATTCAGGCTACAACTGCTTTGTTTTAAAATATGAAACAATTATATGTGGCAAAATTATATGCAGAATCAGACTGTAGGTCACAGTATTGAATTTAATACAAAACTTAAGAGAGTTAAGAGGGCAATTTTACCACTTGAAAATAAATTATATTAATGAACTCCATTTGAAATAAGAGCACAGCTCAGAGTAATATTGCTTTATACTTAATCGTTTTTCACCATTTATGTGGTTTTTATGTATGTTTAAAGCCATCACATTTTTATCAAGTCATATTTCATAACCAGTTCTGAGTAAAAACTGATTACATGTAATCTGGATTTGGTAATCAGATTCCAAAAATTAAGTATGTGAAATTAGATTATATTACATTTTAAAATAATCGTAATCAGACTATAGTCACATTTTTATTGATTACATGATAAGATTATTTACATGGTCACAGGACATGCAGATAAACAGGTATAATATTTTTTTAATTCAGTTTTATTTTGATTGTTGTAATTAAAAACATTGATTTAACTAAACTTTTTATAATTTAATTGAATATTAGCTTTTCATGAAAGTCATAAACACCCTGTAGTTCCTTCACAAAGCCCAGTTTGGGAAACTTTGATGTAATATAATGACGTAATATAATGTTTAATGCACTGATGGATTGAATATATTTTCTTTCTCTTTGTATTCTTATATCAATATGGCAGAAGATTATCCAATTTAAATCAATGTGATAAATGAGTTAGGTCAAAAGTAATCTAAAAGTAGTCTGATTATATTACCTGAATGTGTAAAGTAATAGATTATCTTACCAACTACAATTTTTTATCATGTAATTTGAAATCAGTAGCAGACTACAATTTGTAAGTAATTTACCCAGCACGGTTCATAACTTTACTTTGAAAAAACCTTCAATTTTGTATAGTATCTAATTGCAATGTGCATCAGTGTTAGAACCTTCTATTAATTTTTACCAACTACCAGATTAATTTGAACTCAAAGTATCACTTATATCCATGATTGAAGAAATTTAGTATGTGTTACAGATGGCCCCATGTTTCCCATAATTTATCTTTGAACATTACAAGGATCACAGACAACAAGGAACTCATTAGAGCTAAAGGACAGCAGCGCAGCCCATATTGCATGTCCTACATGGGTTGCAGTCACCATCTGCATGCAGATAAATCATTGATTACACTGATCCATGGATCGCTGGGACCTCTGGGAATTGAGCTTCAGTGGTACCAGGAAGGGAGTGAAAAAAAGAAAGAAACAAACAAACAAGATTAATAATAGCTTGATGCTAGAAAGCCCTTTGGGAGCTGACTGCTAAGTGTTGTTGACAAAATGCAGGGTTGTAAGGCACAGATGAATAGTCTTCAGAAGCTGACACTATGGGGGAGTGCTATATTGTTGTAGTAATAGAAAAGCAGCCAGTGGAGCACCTGTCTTTAGAGTCCGGCTGAGGATGGCCCGCACATGCAAATTGCATCCCTCTCCGAGGCCTCTCAAATATACACTCGCTTAAGGTAAGCGCAGCACAGGGGGCCAATCAGTATGCAGCCATATGCTTCTAAAAAGCATTGTTGCTTGGAGCGAGGCAGCTAATTTGAATATGTTGATTCTAAGGCAACAGGTGAACATTTGCGAATGTACCTAACAATGAATGTAGATGAAGTCTCTGTGTTGTTGGCATCGGCAGCATTTTTTGCTTGGCTTTTAAATGAACTGTTGCATTTAAATCATTAAAGATTTCACCACAAAAACATAAATGTACCACAGCCTATGGAAGCCTGTTTCCAACACGTGATTAAAAAAAAAAAAAAGATAATTGTGACTTTTTATCTCAAAACTGCATATAATTTTACCACATATGTATTTTTTTATATTTCAAAAGAAGGTAGTGATCTGTAAATTTTGAAAGAAAACATTTAAAATGGGATAAAAATAAAAAAGGTAATTGTGACTTTTTACTTGCAATTCTGACTCTTCCTCTTGCAATTCTGAGTTTAAATCTCACAATTGTAACTTTTTTCTCAAAATTAAAAGATTTAAATTCAGAATTTCAAGAAAAAAGTCAGAATTGTGAGATATGAATTCAGAATTCTGGAATTCTCGTAACTGTATTTCTGGAATTCTTGTAATAAGTTTACATCTCGCAATTCTGAGTTTATATCTCACAGTTCTATTTTCTTCTCTGAGTTCACAAGATCTTACAATTCATTTTTTTTTTTTTGCAACAAAATGGTAATTGCGACTTTTTATCTCACAATTGTTACTTTTCTTGCAATTGTGAGTTTATATCTCACAATTCAGATTTTTTTCTCAAAATTGCCACTCGCAGTATCTTGCTATTCTGACTTTCTTCTTTCAATTCTGAATTTAAATCTCTCAATTCTGAGAAAAAAGTCACAATTGAGAGATTTAAACTCAGAATTGCAAGAGAAAAAGTCACAATTACCTTTTTTATTTTTATCCCATTTTCTTTCAAATCGTACAGATTACTACAAATCAAACTGTCTTCTTTTGAAATATGAAACAATTATATGTGGTAAAATTATATGCAGAATCAAGCTATAGATCATAGTATTGAATTTAATACAGTACTTGAGAGTATTAAGAGACCAATTTTACCAATATATATATATAATAATATCATTGCTTTATTACTGAATTTCCACCTTTTATGGTTTTGCGTCGGCTTAAAGATGTCATATTTAATCAATTCAGTCATATTTCAGCAGATGAAGATTTGTGAATATAACAAACACGGTCGGTGTCTCCATGTTCTTGGGATCGGCAGCATTTTTTGCTTGGCTTATAAATGAACTGCATATTTGCCCATGGGCATGCTTGAACCAACCTCGCCATTTCCACTAAACACAAGGGAAGTCTTGTCTCACCACCTGCAGACATTTATTCTAGAAAAACACACATTAAGCAGCTGAAAGTGATTGGAGCGTGACCACCACTCCCCCGGCCCGCCTCCTTAAGGCATGGCCTTAATTGGATTTTATGAGCTATCCCTTCAGGCTCTAAAACGTCCCATCAGTCCATTTGAGAGGGTGTAGAATGTGTAGAATTCAGCAGAAATTGCATTCAAATAGGCCGATTACATCAGTCAACGGCCAATAATACATTTCTGCGCCATAGCGAGGGGGGTTGTTCTTATTAAATCTGAATATGGATAATGCAACTGACCCTGTGCATTCTGGGACTGTACGTCCCAGCCTGTTTTCAAACTCATCAATTCTGGCTTCCGGTGTAGATTATGCTTACCAGCGCTTTGTGGTTTTGTTTAAGCAGAAATGCAAGAACAAAATGTTTCTGACTTCAGATACACTGTAAAAAAAATTCGGTAAAATTTACGGTAAAAAAACGGCAGCTGTGATTGCCGGAATTCTACTGTAAAAAATATGGTAACAACGTTCTAGGGTTTACGGTTTTAACTTAAATTTACAGTGAAATACTGTAGTTTCATTAACTGATATAATGTTAATATACCAACCTATTATTATTATTATTATAACCTTTATTTTACCAGGAAAAACACATTGAGATTAAAAATCTCTTTTACAAGAGCGACCTGGTCAAGATTAACAGTAACACAGCTCACGTGGGTTTAACAAATAACATCCATAACATCAAATAACATCCATAAATTACACACATGCACACAAACAAGCATATCAATACACAACTAATCAAAACATCTACAGCCCACTGTTTCTGTCTCCAAGTTGTTTAAAAACCCTTTAAAAATATCTAGTGACACCAGCTCCTTAAGCTGTAATTTAATTTGCAAATTATTCCAAGCAA
>JAFVLL020038959.1:0-17536 GCA_021397915.2 Tor tambroides
TAATATCCTAATGATTTTTGGCATAAAAGAAAAATCAATAATTTTGAGCCATACAATGTATTGTTGGCTATTGCTACAAATATACCTGTGCTACTGAAGACTGCTTTTGTGCTCCAGGGTCACAAACATGCATATATATATATTTTTATATTATGTATTTATGTATGTGAGCATATATTGTCTAATGAGTCTAATGAGTTTAATGAGTTTTGTTGTTTTAAAATATTTCTATTAAGTTTCTATTAATTTTTATAGAAGTACATCAGATTAGAAATGAGAAATGTGCTTTGGAAACTAGATGAAATAAAATAAGTTTTTGATATTTAATTTAAGATATTTAATTCAAGTAACAAATTTTTTTTGATGGTTTTATTTTAAGTTAACTATAATAACCCTGCTTTATATATATAAAGTATTTTCATAATATAATGTAAGTTTGTTTATTTGATTTAATTTAACATTTATTTTATTTCAAGTAACGAAAATGTTTTTTTTGATGGACTTCTAGTTGACTATAATAACCCTGCTTTATATAAGTGTTTTTATAATGTAACGTATGTTTGTTTAGACACAAGGTATAAAACAACGTGTTTGTTTAGATAATGTATTTGCGTCTCTCAGGTGCTGTTATGATCGCCGCAATTCATGAGCGTGTTTGAATATCTGGAGATGGACGGAAGAGACTCGGCCGTCCTGGCCGTGAGGAGCAGATTACCCAGAAGTCCCGGCGTAGTGGGTGGAGTCTGTATGGGGAACGAAGACTCCTCCCCCTGCAGTAGTCAGGGGGAGGGGCCAGACGACAAACACCTGGAGGATGTGCTGTGTGAGCTGGGGGCGGGGGCGGAGCTTAACCTGGACCTGAACATGAGGGCGGAGCCTGAGGAGGGCATGGATCTGCAGGGGGAGGAGCTTAGCTGGGAGACGAATCAGCAAGAGGCGAACGAACTGGAAGAGCAGAGCAACACAAGCCACAGCACAGCCAGTCCTGAACCCACAGCAGCCTCAACAGGTGATTGGATGATAACGGATGATGAGTTTCACACATAGTTTTTTGTGCATTTTCATTGCATTCGTTTAGAAGACGTCTGAAGTGTTTGATTCTTGTACAGAAATGCGCTTGTGCATTTGTGTGTAGATCTCTCCAAAGCGTCGTCTCTGTCGGAGCAGCTCCTGCAGGGCCGTGAGGAGGGGGCGGGGCTAAACATGGAGTGTCGCATTTGTGGCGACAGAGCGTCAGGATACCACTATGGTGTTCATGCTTGTGAGGGCTGCAAGGTCAGAGGTCACGCTCACACATAAAACTTCATAAAATATCTATAAAAATTAATTTCTGTTTAAACAGTTCATAAAAATGTTCTTGAGTAAATTGTTGCATGTAATGCAATGCATTAAACACAGATCAATCATTTAATAATTCTTGCCTAAATTGTAACCTTTAAATAGTTTAATGAAATGTGGACAAAACAACTTTATGCAAATTTTATGCATACTTTATGCATAAGTTGTTGCATTGAATTTGATTTACAAAACAAACAAAACTCATTTCTGTTTAAACAGTTCATAGAGGCATTTTTGTGTAAAATGTTGCATTTAATGCAATGCACGAAACACCAGTAGAACACATCTATCTTGCATAAATTGTAACATAAAATTAGTTTAATGAAATCCAGACAGAACAGCTTTTTGTGAAATTGATGGTAACGTCATTCATGTCAGATTGTTGCATTTAATGCAATTAGTGTAATGCATACAGAATGCATTTCTGTGTAAATCAGTTGTAAAATGTTTTATGCGTATGTTGTTACATTAAATTAGATTCACAACTTCTCTGTAAACATTTGACAAAACCATTCTTGAGTAAATTGTTGCATTTAATGCAACGCATTAAACACATCCTGTAAAGCTGCTTTGCAACGATTTGTATCGTGAAAAGCGCTATACAAATAAACTTGAATTGAATTTATACATCCATCAGTCATAAAATCATTCTTGCAAAATTTGGATGAATTTAATTAAATGTGGACAGAACAACTTTTTGTTCAGTTGTTTGTGTGGTCATTCAAGTCAAGTTGTTGCATTTAATGCGGTTTGTTTAACGCATGCAGAATGCGTTTCAGTGTAAAATGTTTTATGTGCAAGTTGTTACACTGAATTTGATTCACAAAACACAGAATGAATTTCTGCATAAATAGTTAATAAACCATTTTTTGAATAAAATGTTGCATGTCTTGCAATACATGAAACTCTAGTAGAACACATCTATCTTGCATAAATTGTAACATTAAATTAGTTTAATTAAATGTGGGTAGAACAACTTCTTGTGAAATTGACCGTAAAGTCAATTAAGTCAGATTGTTGCATTTAATTCAATTCATTAAACATGAAGAATGCATTTCTGTGTAAATCACTGTAAAATCTTTAATGCGTAAATTGATGCATTGAAATTGATTCACAAAACAGAACTAATTTCTGCATAAATATTTTAAAAAGTTCTTGAGTAAAGTGTTGCATTAAATGCAATGCAGAAAACACTATTAGAACTCAATATAAAATGATTCATGCGTAAACTAACATTGAATTAGTTTATTAAAATGCGGACAGAACAACTTTTTGTGAAATTGTTCGTAAAGTCATTCACGTCAAATTGTTGCATTTCATGCAATTGAATGCACTGAGCACATGCAGAATGTGTAAATTGTCTGTAAAGTATAAAGTATATAGTGTCTGTATTTCTCTCAGGGGTTTTTCCGGAGGACCATTCGTATGAAGCTGGAATATGAGAAATGCGAGCGCAGCTGTAAAATCCAAAAGAAAAGTAGGAATAAATGTCAGTACTGTCGTTTTCAAAAGTGCCTGATGCTCGGGATGTCCCATGATGGTGAGTGAAACGACAGCAGACACAAGTGAATAATAAAACAAACGTGACTTTCTAGCGTGTTGAATGTGATTCTGTGTTTGTAGCGATCCGATACGGGCGAATGCCGGAGGCAGAGAAGCGTAAGCTAGTTGCGGGTCTGTTAGCAGGGGAAAAGAGCTCTCAGAACTCCAGCGGGTCGGATCTAAAATCTCTCGCCAAACGGGTCAACAACGCCTACCTGAAGAACCTGAACATGACCAAGAAGAAAGCTCGCAACATCCTGACGGGGAAGACCAACGCAAGCCCGGTAACCCGCTCGAGAAATGCCAAAAGTAAATAAATGTGAATAAACATACTTCAGAAAACGAAACGTTTTTTCTCTGTGTGTCCTTCAGCCGTTTGTCATTCATGACATGGACTCGCTGTGGCAGGCGGAAAACGGGCTGGTCTGGAATCAGGTGATTAACGGAGCTCCTCCCAATAAGGAGATTGGCGTTCACGTGTTCTACCGCTGTCAGTGCACGACCGTGGAAACCGTACGAGAACTCACAGAGTTCTCCAAAAGCATCCCGGGATTCATTGACCTTTTCTTGAATGACCAGGTGATGAAATCGGGGGGTGTTTTATGTCTTTTATGTTGCGCAAAAAGAAAAAAGTAAACTGTAGTAAAACAAAACCAAGATCAGTTAGACTAAACAAAGTCTAGTTCACTGAATTGAAACTGAATGCAAATGTCTACATCATTTGTGAATCTATTATTGCGCAGTTTGTTGCATTCACTTGAATTGAAAAAGCAGAACAAATCTTTTTGCAGATCAATCAGGAAGTCAATTGAAAACTGTTGCATTCAATTTGTTTAATAAAACTTGCAAACAAATTTCATTGAAATTGTGTGAAAAGTGAGTCAAATTGTCACATTTAATGCAATTCGTTAAACACATGCAGAATCCAAAATGCATGCTGTATCCCACAGCATAAATTGATTGTAAAATATTTCTTGCATTGTTGCAAGAATTTTTAAAAAACGCAAGCATTTCTTTGTCAATAGTTCATGAAATCATTCTTGAGTAAATCGTTGCATTTAATGCAACGCATGAAAAACTAGTAGATCATGTGTTGGTGGATTCTTTATGTAGATGTGTATGTAATTATTCTCATGTAAAATGTACCATTGAATTAGTTTAATGAAATGTGGGCTGAACAACTTTTGGTAAAATTGTTCATAAAGTCATTATGTCAGGTTGTTGTATTTAATGCAATTCATTAAAAAATGCATTTCTCTGTAAATAAATCATAAAATGTTGCATGCACAAGATGATACATTGAATTTCATTCACAAAATACAATCTGAATAAATTTCTGTGTAAAACGTTCATAAATCAGTTCGCAACACATGAAAAACTAGTAGATCACATATGTAGATAAAATTATTCTCATGTAAATTGTACAGTTGAATTAGTTTAATGAGGTCAGAGCTACTTTTGGTAAAACTGTACATGAAGTCTTTACGTCAGGTTGCTGCATTTAATGCAGTTCATTAAAAAATGCATTTCTCTTTATATCAGTCGTAAAATGTTGCTTGCACAAGATGTTACATTGACTGCTTGTGAATCAAATTCAATCTTAAAGTCATTCTAGAATAAAAATTTGTCTCATTAAACACAAGCAGAATTTATAGTATTCTAAATATTTCAGAAAACCATTCTTCAGTAAATTCACCTTTTTTCGTAAAATGTTTGCGCAAGAATGCTTTCCACTGAAATTCGTCTAACTAGATCCCCTCCGCTCCTGCAGGTGACGCTGCTGAAATACGGTGTCCACGAGTCGATCTTCGCCATGCTGCCATCAATCATGAATAAAGATGGCCTTCTGGTGGCGAATGGGCGGGGCTTCGTGACCAGAGAGTTCCTGCGCAGTCTGCGCAAGCCCTTCAACGAGATCATGGAGCCCAAGTTTGAGTTTGCGGTGAAGTTTAACGCTCTCGAGCTGGACGACAGCGACCTCGCTCTGTTCGTGGCCGCCATTATCCTGTGTGGAGGTGAGAGAGCGTTTCATTTTTTTCAAGATGGAACTGCAGCAAGATTGTAATAGAATTTATCAGCACTGCCCCCTAATAGTCGTCTAACCGTGAGTCGACCGGAAGAGGCTTGGTTGACTAAAATTTTATTAGTCGCTTAGTCGCAGAAAAAAAAGTCACACAGTTCGTGACAGACAGTTTGTTAACCGCTGGTCTATGTGGTAATGCAGTACATTGGGAAGGACATGCAAATGCTCACCTATCATTTATTGACCTCAAATATGGCTTTTCATCTGAAAGATGTATGTAATAGCAGCTTTACATGGCCAATCTAATATAACAATATAATGTTAACCTAGCAAAATGTGTGCTATTGAAGAGTCTGTGTGGAGTGTGGAAGCTGAACAGTGCTCACTGCATGACAGATGGAGGCGCCAGTGCGCTCACTTGCTCTTAAAATACTCCCTCATTTTTGCTCATACAAATAAGAGTAATGCATCTTTAGAATCTGTAAAGACTCTACGTTTATTTGTGTGCACTCAGAATAACAACGAAACGTTGTGCTTTTGTAAAATAATGAGAGCAGATGCGATTTCTTCCATCTCGGTCTCTGTGAACTTGAGCGCGAAACTCCGAAACTCGGTGTATACTTGCCTTACAGACATAAAAAATATATCTATAGAGAGCGAAGTGTCTGCTTACAAATGAACAAATTGGAAAACAAATATTCTCAGATTATGTAATCCGTCTGAAACATGCATAGAGGTGCATCACTACTGCGGAGATGACGAGTCAGTGTCTCCGACTTCATCTCTTAAGCTCAAAACAAAGAAAGCACTAGTTTATCAATAGATTATTAAAATGTTAATGCAGACGTCTTGCCGTTTTTCCCTGACACATTCATAATTATTATATCTGATGGTGAGCTGTGGCAAGCTTTATGTGTGCGCTTGAACGCTTATTAATGCTTAAAATGAACGACTACTAGTCGACCAGGAAAATCTTTAATCTAGGGCAGCCTTAGAATTTATGTATATAATAAAACTGTGTTTGCTTGCGTGTAGATCGTCCAGGTCTCATGAACGTCCATCAGGTGGAGGAGATCCAGGACAACATCCTCCAGGCCCTCAACCAGCACCTGCAGCTCAATCATCCCGACGCAAACTTCATCTTCCCCAAACTGCTGCAGAAACTCGCAGACCTGCGACAGCTGGTGACGGAAAATGCGCAACTGGTGCAGAAGATCAAGAAGACGGAGTCTGAAACGTCGCTGCATCCACTGCTGCAGGAAATCTACAGGGACATGTACTGAGCCGAACCATTCCAGGCACGCTGACCAATCACTGTGACCTTCAGCTCTCGGGCGGAGTTGTTGTTTTTATAAAATGGACGATTTGTTGCTGATGAAATCAGTGCAAACTGAACTCTAAACCGGACCGGGTCACCTGTGGCGGGGCGATGAGGTTGTGCGGTTGAGCAAAAAGCAATATTAGCTGCTCAAAAAAAAAGGCCTCAATAGTCGCCTCAAATATTTGCATCTAGTGCATTTCTATTCATAATGGGGACGGACATATCTTTGACGACGCAGTGTTTAAGTTGTGACAAAAACTCATTGACCAATAAGACACTTGCGAAATACTGCAGCGCTAATGCGACTAAAGCTATTTTGCCATCTGAAATTAAATACCAAAGGTTGCTGCTATTAGCGAAATCCATTTTCATTTGTTTGAGTTGTTCGCAAGCTTCGTTATGTTGCTGATAAAGCCAAAAACACACTACACAAGTACGCAAAGGCAATATGCGAGTGCATTGTCCCATTTAAACACATGCTTTTGTGTTCATGTGGCGGTAACAACCCTCAGCACTGAAGGGGGCGTTAAAGTTTCCATCAAATGACTATTAACGACTATTGCTATTAAAGAAGATTGTTATTTTTTTCTACTAGCTACATATAAACACGTCAAAAGTTTAACTAACTTTAACTAACCAGCTCAGCAAGATTCTCTTCAAACTGTTGCTCTGTCTTGATAGTAGTTGCGCTGACTGTAATGCTAATGTTCTCTATAGCGCCCCTTGTGGCGGCATTGAGAATGCAACAAGCTCTTGCATTGTGTGGATCGAATCCTTATGAAACGCATTTCATAATAAAACGACACATAAATCTTTAATGCATTAGAACTAGATCGCTTAAGAAAAAAAATACAATGCTTAAACCAGCCTATGATGGTCTTATCTGGTTTAAGCTGGTCTTATCTGGTCTCCCAGCCTCGCCTACCCTAAACCTCTTTAAAACCAGCTGGGAGACTAGCTAAGACATGTTTAGGCTGGTGTTTCTTAGTAGGGATCTTGCGCAATCGCTATCGCAACACAACCGACAGAACGTCATTACAACTTGCAAACCTCGAACTTTCAAGTTTTTAATTGTTTTTCTTTCTGTTTGCGTTTCAGAGAAATGATACTGTGATCACATTTATATCAGAGTTCAGATCAGTGATTGAATATCTGACTCCAGAGTTTATATTAATATTATTTAATAGCGCTTTATTAGTTAGTTTCCTGAATCAGAGCCTGAGGTCGCAACACAACGTCCCCAATCGAGCATATCATTATGTAAAGCTGTTCCTGTTTCGGCTGTGACCTTTGAACTTTTCCCATTGCAGACCTCAGTGTGTGTCATGATTGTGCTGCTAACTGGTTCCTGCAGACATGACATGCTGTGAATCTGTGTGTTTTGAACGGAGATGAGTGCCGGTGATATGTGTCCATGTCTTCCTGTCACAGTTTCCTGGTAATGTGGATGAGGGGAACAAGTTCCTGCAGGATGAATGACCGCTGATGTTTTCTACAGGCTTTTGTAAAACACCTGAAGAACATCTGAATAAAACTACAGGGTAAAACCTCACAAATTGATTTTCTGGGTTGTTTCATAAACATGTTTGTGCAGTGCAAACCAAACCAACATCTTTTATGCTCACACAGGGATTTTAGGGGTCACTGGATTATTTTTTTAGGTAAGTGGTTGTTTTAGAGGGTGTTCTGAGTTTGTAAGAGGGTCAGTGGGGTGTTTTAGAGGGTTTGTGGATGTTTTTGGGTGTCACCTGGGTGTATTGGAGCCATTTTTTAAACAAGCTGATTGGCTGGAGTGTTTGAAACGTACGAGCACAGTTCAGCTGAATGATAAAGTTTACCCTCTTTAACTTTGTTGTTCTGCTGTTTTGTGTTCATCTGCTTCTCTGCTCTTTTTACATTGACTATCACTCTCTATGGACTAATAGAATCATCATTTCTCAAATACTTATTACAATATATACTGATAAATTAAAGTTCAGCAACTGAACTGCAGTGCTCAAACTATTTCAAATATAGTGAAATAAACATGAATGAAGAGGCGAAAAGAGGAACAGACAAACCGAATCAATTGAGTGAGTCATTTACACTGGAACCGCTCCGATTGATTCAAACCCGTGATCGATCATTCAGTTTAAGCGATTCACTAGCAAAAAAAAAACAGATAAAAAAGAGACATTCATTTTCGAATTTCGCCACGGCTTGTAATGATGTTTTAAAAGCACGTAGGGATGGGTGACACTGAGCTTTTCGATACTCCGAATCAGTTAAACCATTGTGTCGCAAAATGATTCACTTTTTCGAAGTGCTCCACTTGGATCGCGATTCACAAATCTTTTGATTCAGACTGGAACTTCAGAGCGGGTTCGCGAATCATTTCGCAAATTGAATGATTCATGATCCGCGTTCCGAAGTCGTGTTCTGAAATTATTTTTTGTGAATCATTGTTCAGATTGGGACTTCAGAGCGCGGATCGTGAATGATTTGGTTTAGATCGGAACTTCGGAGCGGGTTTGCGAATCATTTGAATTAGATTAGAACTTCGGTGCCAGTTCGCGAATTATTCCGCAAATTGAACGATTCGCGGTCCGTGCTCCGAGGTCCCGATCTTAAATGATGGCTCGTGAATCATTATTCAGATCGGGACTTTGTAGAGTGGATTGCGAATTATTTGATTTAGATCAGAACATCTAAATGTGTATGTGTTTTTTAACCACCGTTTTACTACAAATACCATGGTTAAACTATGGCTAGTATAGCAAAACCATGGTTAATTTGTGCTTTCTATGGTTTAACTATAGTAACAATGTTTTTCACTGTTTTAGAAGGTTTGTGGGTAATTTAGGGTGTCAATTGTGTCATAAGGTGTCATTTGAGGTGCTTTAGAGGGTAGCCTAAAATGGGAATGGGTTGTTTTATAGGACTGGTGAGGTGATTTTGATGTCATTGGGGGTTTTAGGGTAAATGAGGTTTACTCTTTTGGGGTCAGTGATGTTTTTGAGAGGGTGTGTTGAGAGTCATTTAAATGTTTATGGAGCAATCTGAGAGTTTCACTGGTTTATGGGGATCACTGGATGTTTTAGGGGATCACCGGGGTGTTTTTGAGGGTGATTTATTATTTAGAGTGTAATGTAAGATTTTGGGAATTTTAGAAGGTGTTACTGAAGATCATTTGATGTTTTAGGGCATAAGGGTATTTTTTAGGGTCATTAAGTATTCAGGGAGCAATCTGGGTGTGTTGGAACTTTGCTTGGGTGTTTTTGAGGATCACTGTGTGTTTTAGGGGATCATTGTTTTGGGGGTTCTATAATTATTAGGGAGTAATCTGGGTGTTTTGAGTTTCTGGACATTTTTTGACAGTCACAGGGTGTTCTAGGCAATCTTTGGGGTGTTTTTGAAGGACATTAAGTATTTAGGGAGTAATCTAGGTTTTAGAGTTTTGTTTTTGGTGGTTTTGGGGTTCACTGTGTGTTTTAGAGTATCAATGGGGTATTTTTAGGGAATCATCTTGGTGTTTATGGGTGTGTTTCTGGGCATTTTGGGGGTCATTGGGTGTTTTGGGGGATCATTTGGGGTGTTTTCGAGGTTCAGAAAGTATTTACGGAGCAATCTGGGTGTTTCAGAGTTTTATTTGGTGGTTTTGGGGTCACTGGCTGTTTTAGAGTATCATTGGGGTGTTTTTAGGGAGTAATGTGGGTGATTCTGGGTTTCTGGGCATTTTGGGGTCATTAAGTGGTTTAAGGGATCATTTGGGGTGTTTTTGATGTTCAGCAAGTATTTTGGGAGTAATCTGGATGTTTCAGAGTTTCATTCGATGGTTTTGGGGGTCACTGGGTGTTTTAGAGTATCATTGGGGTGTTTTTGAGGGTTATTTGTTTAGGGAGCAATCTGGGTGTTTATGGGTTTCCGGGCATTTTGGGGTCATTAGGTGGTTTAAGGGATGATTTGGGGTGTTTTTGATGTTCAGCAAGTATTTTGGGAGTAATCTGGATGTTTCAGAGTTTCATTCGATGGTTTTGGGGGTCACTGGGTGTTTTAGAGTATCATTGGGGTGTTTTTGAGGGTTATGTATTTAGGGAGCAATCTGGGTGTTTATGGGTTTCCGGGCATTTTGGGGTCATTGGGTGGTTTAGGAGATCATTTGTGGTGTTTTTGATGTTCAGCAAGTATTTTGGGAGTAATCTGGGTGTTTCAGAGTTTCATTTGATGGTTTTGGGAGTCACTGGGTGTTTCAGGGTATCATTGGGGTGTTTTTGAGAGTGATTAAAAATTTAGAGAGTAATGCGAGGTTTTAGGAGCTTTAGAAGGTGTTACTGAAGATCATTTGATGTTTTAGGGGATCATTAGGGTGTTTCTGAGGGTCATTATGTATCTAGGTGTGTTGGAACTTTGCTTGGGTGTTTTTGAGGATCACTGGGTGTTCTAGGAAATCATGGGGGTGTTTTTGAGGTTCAATAAGTATTTAGGGAGTAATCTTTGTATTTTAGAGTCTGGATGTTTTCTGAGGGTCACTGGGTGTTTTAGGGGATCATCAGGGTGAACAGGGCATTGTGGGTCTCCATTGTGGTGTTTTTGTGGTTCAGATGGTGTGTAACAGATCGGTGGGATGTCTTTAAGGCTCATTGTGTGTTTTGAGAGTCACTCGTGTTGTATCAGGGCGTGAGGGTCAGCGAAAGGTTCTCAAGGGTACGTGTTCTTCCTCTGAGTTGTATTCTTCTGTCAGGTTGTTTCCTGTCCGTTACATATATTTCCTCCTCAGCTGAAGGTCGTGACCCTACTTTCTGTTTGATTTGTTTCCTCTCTGTAAGGTCATAATTCATGAAGCAAACTCATGAACAGAACAATCATGTGGATTTTAGGATAAGACGCCCATCTGAACCTGATTATGATTGTCATTATGCGTGATTGTTTGTGTTAGTATGTGTGTGTGTTGTATGATCTTTGTTTGTTTTAAGTATGTGTGTGTGTGTGAATGTGCTCTGCAGATGTTGTATGAACAATGTGGCCCCGGGGCTGCATAACTCGCCCGCTCTCCATTGTGTGTGTTCTGCGTGAGTTCCGTGTCTCAGCAAGCGGTCCGATTCCAGTCCGGATTCTGCCATTTCTCTGTCCGTTTGCCTCACGCTGAGTCCGAGCGCAAAACAAAAGGGTTTAAGGGTTTCAAACAGGATTTGGTCACATGAGATGCTGAAATCTGCCTAATACAGATTAGACGGATCAACTCTCAAAGCATGGGGCCTCAGACGCACATGAGGAGCGTGAATGAGCTGTTATGGAACGGTGTTTCACACATTCATAAACATAATGAAAGGCCCTGAGAAGACAGTTTATAAGATTTCTGAGGTTGTCAAGAGTGGTTTTATTAATATTATTTATTAGTTTAGTTGTTTTTTTGGAATTTTTTTTTTTTGTACAGTTGTAATTCAGCTCTCAGTTACTCAGTTCTTTTACTCTGACTCCAAAATTGCGTCCTCTTGTGGTCAGGTTTGGAAATACACCATGCATTTGACTTTTTTAGAATTTCACAAACACATAAAATTAAATTGTATTAAAAAATGCATTTTATTTAAATTACTTGTTTCAATTGCAAAAACAAGATTCAGTATTTTTATTAATATGTTAAAAATGGCTAAGAAAAAGACTTCAGCTACTATTTTAAAAATAACAATAATAAATAAAACAATAATAATAAAAATGTAAACAGAAAAAATAAGAAAATATTTTTATTAAAACATAAATGTATTAAATAATGGCATTTATGCATGTATGTATTTATTTATCTAGATTCAACATGTTCATTGAAAGTTTAGCGTTATTCAAAAAATAGTCAGGAAAATGACTTGAACGGACAATTTTGATTCATCAATTCAATAAAGATAAAAATAAACAAATACAATAATAATAATAATACACATTGTTAATTAATTAAAAAGTAATTCAATTATGAATATATTATATAAAAAAATTATATATAAAATATATTTTTTAAATTTTATTTATGGTAATTATTTTTCTTTGCAGTGATTTTTTTCCCCTCTGCTATCTTGAAACACAGTTCTGATGACCTTTAACCCCTTTAGTCTCAGGTTTGCTGCTGGGCTTTTACAGTATATGCGTGTGTGTTTGAGTCGCTCTGGTGTGTTTTAACCCTTCATGTGAGTCTGCAGCTCCGACACACTGATCTGCTGTCATGTTGTGGTTTTCTGCTGCTCTGGGATCAGTGGTGTTGTGTGTGTTGAGCTGCTTAACATCATGACAGATGATTCCAGATCAGTGTTCAGTCCTGATGAGTGTTAAGAAGATTATGATTGACTCTTTATCTCTGAACGGACAGCATACAAACACAGAGACTGCGGTAAGAAGAGCTTCAGATCTTCTATATTACAGTATATATGTAGCGTTTTATTAGTTTCCGATGTCAGTGTTTTATCAGCAGATGAATGAATCAGGCCTGGATAATTATGCTGGAATACTGGGAGACAGTGATGATAGCGATGATGGTACAAGATACACACTCTTGAACACCTACACTTACTAACATACCATTAATACCATATCATCATAAAAGCATGTTTTTGGACACTAGCATAATGAAAAAATGCTGACTTTAGTTGGTTTTGTTCACGTTAAACAGATCCAAACTCAAAGAACCTGCTGGCGGCTTCCTGGGAGAGTTTATCCATCATGGACAGACTGGGATTAAAGAGGTAAAGACTCCATGAAACACACAGTATGCTAATGCTAATGCTAACAGGAAGTGTTTCTCACAGCAGTGTGGAGATGACGGAGGAGGAAGTGGAGGTGAGTCTGTCCTTTATGTATGTTAGATCTAGAGTTGAACATCTCCAGACGTCAGTAACATCTGTGAATGTGCACACACAGAGCGCGTTTACCCAGATTGCACTGGGGTTTCACTGTAACCAGTACACTCTGACCCAGCGGCTGCAGGCGGAGCGATACGAGCGCAGCGCAGCGTCGCGGAGGAGAACCTGCAGAGAGAGCTGAGACAGACCAGAGAGATGCTGCAGGTACTGCAGATACACCTCAGACGATACGGAGGGCTGTAGGAGCGTTGTGGAATGGTTGTTGGAACGTTGTGAGCGTTGTGGAATGGTTGTGGGAGTGTTGTGGAATGGTTGTTGGAACGTTGTGAGAGCACTGTGGGATATTTGTGAAAGCGTTGTGAAATGGTTGTGGGAGTGTTGTGAGCGTTGTGAGGGCATTGTGGAATGCTTGTGGGAGTGTTGTGAGAGCATTGTGGGACGGTTGTGGGAGCATTGTGAGAGTGTTGTGGAATTGTTGTGGGAGTGTTGTGGAATGGTTGTTGGAATGTTGTGAGCGTTGTGGAATGGTTATGGGAGTGTTGTGAGCATTATGGAATGGTTGTGGGAGTGTTGTAGAATTGTTGGAACATTGTGAGCGTTGTGGAATGGTTGTGGGAGTGTTGTGAGCATTATGGAATGGTTGTGGGAGTGTTGTAGAATTGTTGGAACATTGTGAGCATTGTGGAATGGTTGTGGGAGTGTTGTAGAATTGTTGGAACATTGTGAGCGTTGTGGAATGGTTGTGGGAGTGTTGTGAGCATTATGGAATGGTTGTGGGAGTGTTGTGGAATGGTTGTTGGAACATTGTGAGCATTGTGGAATGGTTGTGGGAGTGTTGTAGAATTGTTGGAACATTGTGAGCGTTGTGGAATTGTTGTGGGAGTGTTGTGAGCATTATGGAATGGTTGTGGGAGTGTTGTAGAATTGTTGGAACATTGTGAGCATTGTGGAATGGTTGTGGGAGTGTTGTGAGCATTATGGAATGGTTGTGGGAGTGTTGTGGAATTGTTGGAACATTGTGAGCATTGTGGAATGGTTGTGGGAGTGTTGTGAGCATTATGGAATGGTTGTGGGAGTGTTGTGGAATGGTTGTCGGAACGTTGTGAGCGTTGTGGAATGGTTGTGGGAGTGTTGTGGAATAGTTGTTGGAACGTTGTGAGAGCATTGTGGGATGTTTGTGAGAGCGTTGTGAAATGGTTGTGGGAGTGTTGTGAGTGTTGTTAGAGTGTTGTGAAATGGTTGTGGGAGTGTTGTGAGTGTTGTTAGAGCGTTGTGGAATGGTTGTGGGAGTGTTGGGAGAGCATTGTCGGATGGTTGTGGGAGCATTGTGAGAGAGTTGTGGAATTGTGGGCGTGTTGAGAGCGTTGTGGAATGGTTGTGGAATTGTTGTGAGAGCACTGTCAGAGTGTTGTGGAATGGTTGTCGGAATGTTGTGAGCATTGTGGAATGGTTGTGGGAGTGTTGTGGAATGGTTGTTGGAACATTGTGAGAGCATTGTGGGATGTTTGTGAGAGCGTTGTGAAATGGTTGTGGGAGTGTTGTGAGTGTTGTTAGAGCGTTGTGGAATGGTTGTGGGAATGTTGTGAGAGCATTGTCGGACAGTTGTGGGAGCATTGTGAGAGTGTTGTGGAATTGTTGTGGGAGTGTTGTGAGAGTGTTGTGGAATGGTTGTGAGAACATTGTCAGAGTGTTGTGGAATGGTTGTGAGAACATTGTCAGAGTGTTGTGGAATGGTTGTTGGAATGTTGTGACCATTGTGGAATGGTTGTTGGGAGTGTTGTGAGCATTATGGAATTGTTGTGGGAGCGTTGTAGAATGGTTGTTGGAACGTTGTGAGCATTGTGGAATGTTGTGGGAGTGTTGTGGAATGGTTGTTGGAACGTTGTGAGAGCATTGTGGGATGTTTGTGAGAACATTGTGGAATGGTTGTGGGAGTGTTATGAGAGCATTGTGGAATGGTTGTCAGAGCATTGTGAGAGCGTTGTGGAATGGTTGTGAGAGCATTGTCAGAGTGTTGTGGAATGGTTGTTGGAATGTTGTGAGAGTATTGTGAAAGTGTTGCGGAATGGTTGTTGGAACGTTCTGAGAGCATTGTGGAATGGATGTGAGAGTGTTGTGGAATGGTTGTGTGAGTGTTGTGGAATGGATGTGTGAGTGTTGTGGAATGGTTGTGAGAGCGTTGTGGAATGTTTGCGAGGGCATTGTGGAATGGGTGTGGGGACATGGTGAGTGCATTTTGGGTACATTATAAGAAGTTTGTGATAATGTTGTGGGGGATTATGGGACTGCATTAGGAGAGGATTGTGAAAAGTTTTTGGGACATTTTTTTACTTTTTTTTAGAGTGTTGTCAGATGGTTGGGTGGATGTTGTAAGTTATTTGAGTATTACGGGAGCGTTTTGAGTGTGTTGTAGGACATTTTGGAGCATTGTGGAGGATTTTGAGAGAGTTGTGAGACTGTTGTAGGGTATTATGGAAACATTGTGAGATGGTTGTGAAAACCATCTCTGTTATCGGAGAGTTATATGGTTGTTTTGAGTATGTTGTGGGACATTTTTAGTGGGTTGATAGAGCCTTGTGGGAGAGTTGTGGTGATATTGTGAGTGCATTTTCGGTACATTGAGAGAAGGTTGTGGGGGAATATGAGAGGGAATCAAGGCTGTTGGATTGTTATGGGAGTGTTGTTAGTTTGTTTTGAGGGAATTGTTAGGGGATTGTGGGAACTGTGGGAGCATTGTGAGAAGGTTGTGGGATGGTTGTTAGAACTTGTGAGAGTGTTGTGGGGACACTGTCAAAGGCTTATTCTTGTTCTGAAGAATTTGTGTCATCTTGCAGGTGTTGTATGAGCGTCTACCAGAGGTGGACAGCAAAAAGATGGTGCAGCAGATGGAGAACAACCTTCATATCCTGGAAAGCAACATGGACAACGTCCTTAAAACAGCAGAGATGAACACCAGGTACGTTACAAAATCAAACTCCTTTAACCAGAGATGCTACACCCCAGATATTGCACTGAGCCTTTCAAAAACCATGCATTATTCATGTTTTTCATACATCAGGAAGCGCGTGTCAGTCATGCAGTAGAGCTGATGTCAGTACACATGGAGCATCTCAAGAGACGTCACGCTATAGAGAGCGAGGAGATGCTGGAGGTCAGAAAGCTGCTGCACAGGAGGAAGGGCCGACTGCACAGTGACTCCACAGGTCAGTGCTGCCCCTAGTGGCCTGGAGGACATCTGAGAATCACATCCCAGTATTTAAATGAACTGTACTCTTAAATAATTTGAGTTTTCCTCAAACAGATGACCGAGACCTGTTCAGATATTCATCGCAACAGGTAACTGACCATGATTGATCTATTAGACTCATGCTCAATACCTCAATAACTTCTATTTAAAGGCTTAGTTGGCCAAAATATGAAGATTGTGTCATTATTTACTCACTTTCATGTCCTTCCAAACCCCTTTTTGCAGCTTCATGCCACTCTTTTCCATAGAATGACAGTCCAAAGGTTTTTTTTTTTTGGAGCTTGATAGATTTGAACTCTCATTACCTTTAGTTTTGTATTATTCTGGCCAGCAATAACAGCTTGTGGTTTTTGTTATAGCCGACACGTCGCAGGGTCAGCATCACCTTACTCCCGACTCAATCTGAGGTAAGTGTTTCTGGATCATATTCCATATTCTGCAGGTTTAGCATCTGAATATTTTCATAAGTCTTTATGGGTTTTTATCTCTGCAGTTGAAGCATCTAGAAGCTTCTTTTCTGGAGAACTGCAAAACCAGTTTGGATGCAAAGAAGCTCCAAGCAGACAGAAGGTAAAACCACACATCCTTAATTTTAAGAGTAGCTCAAACTTAATTCAACCAGAAAGACTGTTTCCTGCATGCATCTCTCAGACAGGAAGTAGTTCCAGCAGATTCTCCCGTGAGCAGTCTGAACCAAGACGATGATCTCGACAGCAGCGTGTTTCAAAGGTAAAACGCAAGTAATACTCTTGAGATTTATTCGCACACTATATAAGTGCATGTGACCAAACTTCGTATTCGCCAGTGCATCGCAAATCACATCGCTGTGCCGTCGCCGTCGTTATTCTCCAATCAAAACCACAGGAAGTTCATTTGAGGGGGAGGAGTCAGAACGAGGGGAGGAGTCCAACCCTGAGCTGTACGTTTGCATATGTTTATCATAATTTATGCGAATAAATCATACCACTGATATGCTGTGTGATGTTTGCAGACATCTCGCACCACAATGGCGCCCCCTGATGTCCTGGAGGTTTCAATACAGATGGATCAACAGAATAATATTGGTCGTATTCGCTCTGATGATGCTCTTTTATATCTAGTCGTGAGTGTTTGTATAAATAACCAGTGGTTTAATGAGGTTATCTGATCTTGAAAGACTATTTTAGCTCAAAATAAACATCTGTAGTAACTGAATCATGAATGAATTGATGTTTCTGTTTTGAGTGGTTTGAGTGTGATTGACT
>JAFVLL020038960.1:0-11752 GCA_021397915.2 Tor tambroides
AGGAAGTGACGTCGCCTGCGTCTGTGCAGTGCGACCTGGTGCAGCCGCTGAAGTGAGACACAGGAAACAGAAATACTGCAAAATAATAATAATAATGCGACTAAACCAGACGAAATAACGTTATAACATTTCATTTTGTCTCGTTTTGGTCAACGAAAATGAAGAGACATTTTAGCATAGTTTTTATTTTGTAAAGCACATTTAGTCTCATTTTTATTCGTCAACAATATTGCATTATACATTTAATTATAGTCATCGTCACATGACCAGGATTTACGTTTCGTCTCGTCTTCGTCACGTGATAAAGGTTCGTTGACGACGATATTTAGTCATAATTTTCGTTGACGAAAGCAACACTACATGAGAAGAATTTACAATTCTAAAAAATATATTTTTAAAAAAAGATGATCAATATTGTAAACAATAACTTTCTGAATTCAAAATTCAGTATCAAAAACAAGTCAAATAGTGACCCTGTTTTTAATTTTAGAACTACAACATGTGTGAGCAGCATTAGCACACATGAGCACTTCCACGCACAGGACATGTTTAGCAGTGTGCACTGCACATACACTGATACAGGAAGATATATACTCACTCTAAAAAGAGTGCGAAAACAAATGCAGCAAGTGTATGCAAAAGTCCACTCCATCCTGAGATAGGCTCTTTCAAAGTAAGTAATTTAAAATTACAGGAGCATTAAAAAGCACGATGAGTCAACTCCCGTTAAGTCAGTGGCAATGAAAATAGTGTATGTGCTTGTTATGATTATTACAGTAAACTGTAGGCAGCCCAAAAATATGTGTTTTTCATTGATTAGTTGTCGGCAAGAACCCCTTGCAATCCGATAACACCAAAGCCTGTAATTAAAAAAAAAAAAATAATAATAATAAAATCAGATAAAATCTTAATAAAATATTTGACAACTTCTTGATACTTTTTCAAAAATTAAAACTAGGAACTTGTTACAAACTTTTTTTTGAATTCATCATAAGAAATGTCTTAACTTCTTTCTTAAGATTATCATGAATCTGGCCCCTGATGAACTAATGTTCATCAGATAAATGTTAGTCGCCTCCCTCCCTTGATATTCCTCATTTCTTCCAGTGCTATCACATGTAGCAACCGTGAAATATGCACAATTCTCACTAACAGTGTCTGTTTATGTATCGTCACAGGGTGGCATTAGCTCATCTTCTTGAGTAACCAGCGTCATATGAACACAATCACCTACGTCTAACTGCACAACAGAGAAGTTTATCACTCCAAAAGACAGACACAGACAGTATTTGTAATATTAATGCTGTAGTCTGTAAACATTTCTGTGTGTCTGAGTGTGCAGCTCAGTACATGTTGTGGAGCTTAAGGTTGGTTACTGTGTTCATGTGGCTTGAGTGTCTGTTGAAGAAAAAAAATAAAAAAATAAAAAATTCACAGATCACAGAGACTTAAGGGGGCAGGATTCTTTCAGGCCAGACAAGAAAAAATACATCGAAACTGCACAGACCCACATTAATTGCATTTAAATTACCCTAAATGCACTAGCAAACACACAGGAACATGCTGGCAACCACATGGTTAATACACAGCAATGTCCTGTCAACCACGGACGTGCCAGTATATTAAAAACAGACTAGTCAGCGGGTTCATGCAAGTGCTGTATAATTAGGCTTGATCCTGGATCTGACTCATTGTTTAGGAGGTGTTTAATAGTGATGCACTGAAATTAAACTCTTTGGGCAAAACCAAAAACTCCAGACCATCTGGATCAAAACAAACATTTCTCAATGTACATCTCATCACACATCAGTTCTGGTGAGCATCTAATCGACTGAAAACACCTCAATCTTCTTTTAGGATTTTCTGTTATTCGACTGGTTAAATCTGCAGTTCTGTTCTTTTTCTTTTTTCAGTGGCCCAAATTTTGCCGCATTCTTGGTATTTACAAAAGACACATTCTTTCATTCCAAAAATAAATAAGTAAATAAATGGAATAAACAGATAAACGGAATGGAGTCTCGAGCTACATTAATAAAAGTTAAACTACTTTAACTTTAAAAAAACAGCCAGAAACATAACACAATTACCAAATATCATCTGAATGTGTCTATAGCAGCATTGTGTTAAATGGAGTTGAATTTGGAGACGCACCTTTTCTGAGACAGCTTTAGGGGCCACTTGCACAGTGTTTTTGCATTTAAAATGTAAGATGTAGGGAAGTGGGGGAAAAGACCTTCAAACATGTTTTTAAAAGTTAAAAAAGTTTAAAAAAAAAAAAAACTGGAGACAAGTATTTTAATTTAATTTTTGTGTGAGTGTTGAGACCCTGAAAAACCCTGAAAATCAAGCACAAAGGTCAAACTGTCTGTCTAGCATATTTTTTACATAGGAAAACACTGGAAAATCAGTGCAGTTAAATGCAAAACGTGTTCTGTGCTAATGGTCCCTTACGGTGCAAACTGTCTGCCAGTTTAAGCTCAGCACACTACCTATAAATACAATATAAAAACCTATATAAACTGATTAACTACTGTATAAAGGATAGTTGATGATCACAAACCCTCACTATTTAAATTTATTTATTTGACAGACACTATCTAGGGCAACTTTACAATGCAGCCATAATATATTCAGTATATCAGCATGTGTGTTCTCTAGGAATTGAATCCATGACCATGGCATTTCGAGCATCATGCTTAACTAGCTGGGCTACAAGAACCTCCCATAACACCCAAGCATCATGGCAGACAGCTTGACACAACATTTTAATAAATATGGATGTAATGTAAGTCATATGTTTGATTCTCTGCTGGAACATGAACTTCCTCATAAACAGCCTAGCTCTGGTAAAGAAACATCTCCCAGGAACAGCCTGAGGTTCTGCAGACCCGTCTGAAAGTCTCCACCAATAACAGCAAATAGGATCTGCTGTGTTCTCATGTGTATCCTTAAACTACCTGGACAGTTAACACCTTTGAGCTATACTGGTTTCGTTTTCTATGAGAGATGTCGTAGATGCTACAGTAGGTTATAGTAAGTGCACAATGACTCCACTGTCACCAAAACATGGATCAGGTATCAGCCTGGCCTGAAGGCATTCGACCCCCACATGCTGTTTACTACATAAAGCTCATTGTTTTAAGACAATTTCCCTCAGCAGCTCCCTATAGCAAATACTGCCAGTACACTACAGTATAGTGCAAGTATGCTGCATACAGACTGTCATAAGGTTATATTAAGCTTGCAGAGCAAGGTGGACCAGAAGCGCTGGATGCAGAACCAACACCATATTATTATAAAAATACACCTGCTATCTTCATATGTGCATGTTTGCTTGTAGAGGTGGATGAAGGCCTGAAAACAAACTGTCATATTTATGCTTTCAACAACCCTGATGAGTAAGACATTGCAATTAGAGCACTGCAAGTGTGATCCACAATACCATGTCATATAAACTCCTTATGAATAATGCATCAAAACCTCATTAACATAATACGTTCGATTTGTGATTGATGCAGTAAATAAAAGCAACAATCGTTGTTAAAAGCGCAAGATGGCTGTCTAATGTAAGTACACTCACATGTCCTGAAGGGAATGTGTGTCTGTCATGTATCCCGCTCCTCCTTCAAGAAAATACACGAATATAATTAATATTAATACATTAACGCTTGCACGATCACACAGCTCGCTCTTCTCCTCTCACAACGCATGTTTTTCTCGTGATAAACTAGTCCTCGGCTAACGACAGTAACCAGGGCCAGACAAAGACACAACAGAGCCACCGGCGGCCACCATCCCGCTTCATGATTGTGCTGCTAAAAATACGATTCCTACTATTGCGACGGTTTCGCTCATGAATATTAATTAGATCGCGCTGACGTTTCTCAGGTACGTTCATTCAGGGGCCAGGCACGTAATCTAGTTAATATTTATAAGATAGTACTTCCCTTCGTTTATTCGTCAGCTATATAGGGCCCGCCTACCAACGCCTGCCTTTCAGCCAATCAGAACGTTGCCTTATTAATATTTGAGGAGCCAGCCCAGTTTAGCCAAGCTTTCACCATCCTGACAGATCAGGCGGAGGCTCAGACCGGCTCACGCAAGCGCTGTTATCGCTTCTGTGGCAAAACATGAAGACTCTAAGGTATTAATAAACATAAAATTATAAAACAAAAGTTACTTATTGACCTAAAGTAAGAACAATAATAAAATAAATATTTCGACGCAGTGGTTGTTTGTTTGGGATTATCGTTTGAACGGCAGCGCAGCGCATAGGACAATTTATCTAAATCCTTGATTAAGATGATTAATTGTTACATTTCAGGTTTGTGATTGGTCAGAACATCCATGCTGCATATTACTGCCAATATCAAATAATTTTATTAGATGTTGTGTCCTAATTACAGATCAAAATCCTGTTCTATCTGCAAAAACTGGAGAACAGGGAAATATTAAATGGCATGTTATCCCTCAGGTAGTTTTACAAACCTGTCAAGAGGCTGGCAGAGAATCTGTTAGGTTTACTTAGTTTAGTAACTACAGACCACAGACTGTAGTGTTTGAATAACATCTTGGTCCTAAAAACAAATTTCAACACTCTGCAGACAATTAAATTGCCACAGTCAACAATTAAATGTAGTTTTTACACACTGAATCCCTAATGTCAAACTCAGTTACTAAGTGACTTGGTGTCATGCCTTCACTTGCAGTAGAATGGGTATTTATTGTGTAACTTTACAGGAGATTTAGAGCTACTGTTTAACCAGCATTTACAACAACAATGAAAAATGAATTCCAGATTATTTCCTGGTAAGTGAGCACAAGTTTTTACGGTTAGTAAAAGTGTGGGGGTTATTCTTGGTCACAGTTATAATTGATGAGAAACTATTGTTTTGATCTGTAGGATAATCATTTTTTAATGAAGCCAGTATGTGATCATTTCAGCTGAAAGGTATTTTTTTAATTGTGATAAAATAAAAACAATAAAAAAAAAAAAACAAATGTTATCATCAACACAGAGAACCTGCGAAAAGCACAGACACACATGCAAACGCAACATGACTCGCACACTGTTATTATTGTCTGTATGAGAATTTATTACACACATTTAGGCTATTCTGACATGTTATTTTACTGACAGAAACTCAGCTGTAGTATTAATGTAATGAGGAGAAAATAAGTGACTCTATAACATCGCACTGTTACTGTTTTATCATGCAGTTTATAGTATTATGGGTACAGTGACAGTCTCTATAGAATCTATTCTGATATATCACACAGTTTCACTGATGATCCACAATAAACCCACAACCCCGGATAGAGTGGCTGAGTGAATGTGGCCTGGACTGTGTGGATGAGGCTCATAGTGTCAGAAACACTGAAACACTGTGATCCACATACACTCCTATTCTACGGCTGGACAATACAGGGAGAACAGTCTTTAAGTTATTGTGCCAGAACGAGCATCTGGAGGGAGAGCAGAACAAACTCCAAGACTGATCATTACCTCCAAACACACACTCAACACCCTCTCCCTTCCTGCTGATGCTCTCATATGAGACTGATAGACACACACACATCCCACTCCACTCAAGCTCCCAGTAACAGCGTCCACACACACTCTCTCTACACAACACCTGACACACATCAAATCTGTCTGCATGATCAGGATACGGCTGCTCTGTGTCAGTAACTGTAATCACTATTATTCTCAGACAGACAGAAGAATTCATTTACTGTGTTTGTATCCAGAGTGAGCTGATGGTAATCTAATGGAGAGAAAACACATAAGAATCAGCAATTATGAATCCGTTTTATCTTTTAATGTATTTGAACTCTTCATTGCCTTTGTTCATTGTTTCAGGAGTTTCACCAGATCATCTTTTACATTATCAACTGAACTCTTCTATCATGTTTTCATTCACCTTCTAAAGGAAGCACATGAATATACTCAGTGAGGATTTCTACATGTTTTCTTAGTGACTTACACTGAAGGAAGTCATTCCTGATCCAGGGAATCATGTTGGTGGATGTGACTGTGGAAATCAACAGACACGAACAGTGTCACTGTCATGTCAAGAGAAATCTATTCATCTATTCTTAAGACATTTCTAATATGATGTTCAGATGAATCTCCAAATCTTTACCTCTTTCAGAGATCTTTTTGAGTTCCTCCTTGCAGACATCCTCCAGTTTGTCCCTCAGATGATAGATGGATTTTCTCACACCATCAAAAGAAAAGAGAGAACTGAAGGGAATTATGGGTATGTCTGTAGATTCAAGAGGTGCTGAGAGAGACTGGAAACTCTAGTAAACAGAAATCACAATCCATCAGCTCCACACTTTACCAAGTAACCTGCATTACTATCAGATTTGTGTAGCTCCTGTTGACTTGACTTATATTCTTCTAATCTTCATTATGTGACATTAGAACTACAAATTTTAGCATTTGCTACACACTATATGTGAAGGAAATAGTTTGGATGATAAAACATCTGCTTAGAACATAAATGTCCATATAACAGGCCAAGTACATTGGTGGTGTGCACATTGCATAAGTAAGTAGATTTGCGATGGAAAAGCTGTTTAAAGGCTACAAGTATATTGATCATTATTTATAACTTTTGACTGGCTACTGGCACTGTCCTGAAACCTCACAAGAACCTTTAGGGCACAGTTTCAATGTCAGGTTTTGTCTGGTTTCAATCATTGCTATTATACAATCTCACTTCCTGCCAAGGCTCAAAATAGTCAGCGAGTTACAGGCAAATAGTTTTATTCCAGTGAACTGCTCATTTTGCTCTCATGAAATGTTTCTCTTTGGGTCTCTTGTTATAGCAGGAAGTTCTTCTAGATCTCAGTGACCTGCAGGAAATGAATGTGATTCTGTGTCTGTGAAAGCTGCTCCAGCTCAGTGTTTCTCCGCTTAAGATCAGCAATTTCCTGCTCCAGTCGCTTCAGTTGTCCTTCAGCTCGACTCACTGCAGCCTCTTCCTGATCTCTGATCTGCAGTGTGACCTCAGAGCGTCTTCTCTCAATGGAGAGGATGAGCTCAGTAAAGATCTTCTCACTGTCCTCCACTGCTGTCTTTGCAGAGTGCTGTTATGAAACACGTCATAATCACACAGTGGGCTTCAGTGGAACTGAAAAAGCTCCATCACTGGACGAGTCCTAACTGAGACCTCTTAAATATCTCTTCTTCTCTGCACTCACCTTATGAGACTCCACATCCTCTCTCAGCTGCTTAAGATCTTTCTTTCTCTGCTGGATTCTCCGATGGAAGGTTCTCTGCATGTCCTTTAACTGTTTCTGGAGGACAAATAAATGTTAAAACTACTATCATGCAGTTAAACTGGAAACAAGTGATATTAATACAATATTGATGGTGAGCCAAAATGGTTAATTTTTCTGAAATGAGATTATGAATGAACATAAAATGTGTCAGTATTATTTCATCATTACCTAGACATAAAGGGATAGCTCACCCCAAAATTACTCACTCTCAAGTCACACTCAAGACCAAACTGATTTCTCTTTTGCAGCTTATGATATAGCCCTCTCAGAATCAACCATGTCCTGTATTGTGCTGCCATACCAAACTGCAGGATGTTGACCCTCCAGGAGCAAAGTTGGATACCCCTGCCATATTTGATTTAGGCTCTGTACACATGACCTGATCAGTGATTTGATTTGATTTGAGAGTGACTTAAATTTTCCACTGCTTCATAAGACTTGGATTAAACAACTGGAGTTATATGTCTGTCAGGGTTCTGTTGAGTGTGTCATGTGTTCCTTCCACTTGTGTCCTTATTTGGTATGTTTCCTGTCCTTGTTTAATGTGATTATTAGTTAAGTCTGTTCAGCTGTGTTTGTCTCATTAGCCTGTGTATTTAAGTTGATGCCTGTTCAGTTTCGTGTCATCTGGTCTACTTGTTACTCCCTGGTGTTCCTGTGTCTGTTTTGCCTTGTCCTGCCTTGATGTCTAAATTAAAGACTATTATTTGAGTTATGTCCTTGTCAGTGTGTTCCTGTATCCTCCCTCGTGTGTGCACCGTGACAATGTCCTTTTTGGAGCTTGAAAACAACTGTATTATCCATCTTGTATGTGTTTCAGACAGGTGTTTCTGTACAGCTCATCAGAGGTCAAAGTGGAAACAAAGGAGGGAGTGCTGATCAAATATTAATGAGAGTTTTAAGGCTAAGTGAATTGGAAATTCAAATGTTCTCGATGTGAATTTATTATGTTTAAATTGTATGGCTTATTGAGTGTTGATACTTTTCAGTTATCAGACTAACAGTTTTCCCCTGGTGGATGATAAAATCCAATAAACATGATAAAAGAAGGCAACTGAACCACAGAGAATCAGAATACCAGTGTCATGTTTCAGCTGTTGTTTCTATTTTTGTGAGAATTTCTCCTACTTTGCCCCACACTCTTTTTGTACTCTGCTCTATTTTTTTTTCTGTGTTCATGTTTCATGTTAATTAATTTTCATATGTTTTCTTGGTTACTGATTATGCAAACCTGTTTCTAGTTTAGATCCTTGATTTCTTAAGGGTTGAAAAAGGTAACCCTGGGTTATTAGAAACCCTGTCTAAACAGAATCCTGGGTTATCTTGCTTCATGTTTCACACTGCTCATAATTAGTCTTGAGCATTCATATGTTGACATTTTACACTGTACATAACTAAACCCTGTGTTAACATTCTTATTGGCATATTTGCTGTCTCAGTGTCATTGATTAGATCATTTTTATTGGCTAAGATTTCTCTGAGCTTTCGTAAGGCTGGCCACACACTAGACGATTTTAAGGCCGATTTGCACCCCCGATCGATCGGGGGGCATGGCCCGATTCTAGGCTTGTCACAAATGATTTTTTGTCCAAAAAAAATCCTCTATGGTGTGGTGTTATTACAATTATTTATTTGCTCCCGATCAAGACGGAGCGTCCCCGAACTCAAATCGTAAATATCAAACATGTTGCCTCTGCCTCTGACATGATACCTGCGATAGCCAATGAGAGCGAGCAAGCATTACCTACCGGATGTTGCGTGCTTCTATAGCTGAAACTTGGCGGCTGCAAACATGACATGAAAGCAGACAACATCACCCATATTCTTTTCTATACTTTGTTTTTCACTGTGAAACAGAATGCGTGCCAGGAGAGCCAGCTGACAACGTCGATTATTGTCCATTTGTTTTTCTTCTCTAGTCACGTTTGATCTTGTGAGTGTCCGTGAGATCACGTGTCACTGTGAAATCATTCCTACAATCGACAAGTGTGTGCGTTCAGAGGATTATGAGGCTAAAAATTGGTTGAACTCTCTTCATGTCTGTGGTCTCCCATGGTTTTAAAATCGTTTAAGATTTAAAAATCGTCTAGTGTGTGGCCAGCCTAAGACAGATCTTCCAAAGAAGGAAGGGGACAACTTATAACCTTCTGAGCAGTAGTGATGACCCTCTTAAGTTATTTTCTTTCCACATCTGTGCAGCTGGGAAACCTCACACTGATGCAGTATGTCAAAATGCTCTCTACAGAACAACGGCAAAAGGACACTAACAGTTTTTGTGTGAGCAGGTAATTCCTGAGTAGTCTCAGGAAGTGCAGTTTCTGCTGTGTCCTCTTGATGGTAGTAGTGGTGACACTCCAGGTCAGATTGTCCTCTATGGTGATGCCCAGTAACCGGAAGTCCTCTCCCCACTGATGAACAGCCTGAATGTCTGTTTTGTTCCTTCTAAAGTCTACGGTCATCTCCTTTGTTTTGGTAGTGTTCAGGATCAGTTTGTAGACATGGGTACAGTCATGTGTATAAAGGGTATAAAGTAGAGGCTCAGCACACAGCCCTGAGGAGAGCCGGTACTGAGACTAATGGTGTCCTCTGGCATTATGATGGTGTATGGTGTTACTATGGAACCATCTGTGGACCTACTGGGTCTATGAGCAAACTGGTATGGGTCAAACCTGGGTGAGAGATTTGAAATGATGTGAGTCAGAACCAGTCTCTCAAAGCACTTCATAATGACAGGTGTCAGTGCTACTGGATGGTAATTGTTAAGGCTGCTGCTGATGGTATACTTCAGAAGTGGGACTACTGTAGAAGACTTCAGGCAGAGGATATGGCAGCCTGGGACAGGGACTAGTTATAGATCATGTTGAAAACCTCGGCCAGCTGATCCGCGCATTTACTCAGCACCTGTCCAGGGATGCCATTAGGTCCCGCAGCTTTCCCCAGGTTCACTGCTTATGCTCCTGCACTGTGAGGATGTGGTTGCTGAGGGCTAGTGGATGTAGTGTGGCTTCCTCCGGTGACACCACCTCGAAGCAGGCGAAGAAGTGGTTCAGCTCCTCTGCCAGCGATGGGTCACCATCCTCAGTTATGAGGTTGCTGGGTTTGTAGTTGGTGATGTGCTGGATCCCCTGCCACACCTGCCAATATCTGTGATTCTAGAGGCAGTCTTCAATCTTCTTCCTTTATGCAGCCTTAGCTACTCTAATTCCTCTCTTTAGGTTGTCTCTGGCAGCATTGTACAACATCCCATCACCAGCACTGAATGCAGCATTCCTCTCCCTGAGCAAGCACTGCAATTCTTTAGTCTTCCAAAGCTTTTTGTTGGGACAGACCCAGATGCATTTGTCCACCGTAACAGAGTCCATGCAGTACCTAATGTAGACCAGGTAGGGACATTCTTCCTGAGGGGGGTATATGCTGGGATTAAGGGCAGAGGCATGTGGTTTGACTGGCTCAGGTGTGGTAGTAGCTTAGCCCTAATAACCTGCTTGATGTTAGAGTAGGCCTTGTCCAGTGTATTTGTTCCTCTAGTAGCACACTTAAAGTGCTGGAGGAATTTGGGGAGCACTGCCTTTAAATATGCATGATTAACGTCCCCTACAACAATTTGAACAGCCTCAGGATACATGCTCTGCCAACTGCTTATGATGTTGTATAAGTGCTAAGTCTAAGTGCTGAGCTAGCATTAGCATTTGGTGGTATAAACACAGCAGTTATCAAGACAACAGTGAACCAAGGAAGACGTATGGGCCTGCATTTAACAGTCATATACTCCAAGTCAAGGGAGCAGTGTCTGCTGCTCACAGTCTTTGTGTTAGTGCACCAGTTGTTATTCACAAATGCATAACCCATAATGCATTAACTCACTAACGCTTCAGCTCTGCAGGCTCCCTTTTGCCTCTGCTGCACTGCCTTCATCGGGATGGTAAACCACAGAGAGCCCGGGCACCTGGCAATGTCCACCGGGATATCATGGGAATGGAGAAACTCGACTGTAACAGCCTGCTCGCTGCATAATCCTATTTTCAGAATATCATGTCAGCTGTAGATGTTGGTTGCTTAGCAGGATGTCATCAGGGGTGTATTCCAGAAAGCAGGTTATGTGACATACCCGGATAAGTTTGAGGATAAGCGAGCAGCTAACCTCAGCTTTCGGTTCCAAAATCGGAGGTTACTTTCAGGGTATGTAAGTAACCATAGTAACTTGCCCTCTGGAGCAGGTTATGTTTCAGGGTTAGTTCACTTCAGAGCTATCAGCGCACACGTGATCTACTGACGAGCCTTCAGTGGGCATGACAGATAGCGCACAACATTATATAATATTAGATAATATATATATATATATATATATAAAGCACTAATATAAGTAATAAATAAGGTAATATATTATTCTAATATGGTTATTTTATTTATTTTATTGGCATATATAACAGTTATCTGTATAAATTATAAAACACTATGA
>JAFVLL020038961.1:0-23999 GCA_021397915.2 Tor tambroides
TTGAAAAAAAAAAAAAAAAAAAAAAAAAACTGCAACAAAGTACTAGATGTACAATGTACCAAATGTACAAATTAGAAAAATTAAACAAAATAAATTCCCGTTTTAACTTAGATTTTCAGGGATGTCATGAATTTATATATTGCACCAAAAATGTACCAAAAAATGTATACAAATTTTGTCATCAGATTTTTATTCTTTTGGACTTACTCAAATAAATATTTATTTATTTATTTATTTATAGATAATAAATAAATATCTATTTATTTATTTGAGTGAATTTATATATTGCACCAAAAATGTACCAAAAAATGTATACAAATTTTGTCATCAGATTTTTATTCCTTTGGACTTACTCAAATAAAAAAATAAAAAAATATTTATTTATTTATCTATAAATAAATAAATAAATAAATAAATAAATGTGTAATACGATATGTAAGATATTGTTAAGATCTGTAAAAGAAAAATGAATCAGATCACTAAAATAATGAAGATCCTTGAAATAATCAGGAACTCAAGAGAAAGTGAAGACTTTTTAAAGAGATAAATACTTATCTTTATTTATTTATTTACTCATGCAGTCATTTTTTTGCTGTTTTCATTTATTTATTCATTTTATTCATTCTTATTTTTCTTTATTTGTGAATGGTTTATTTATTTATTTTGCATTTCTAAAAATAATTTTTCATTTTCATTTTATTCATTTGAAGATTACATGGAATATTCGTACTTTAAAAAATTCATTCGTCGCACCGCAGGACTGTTTAAGTGAATTAACGATAGCAAAAAGATAAATGTTGACCGGGTACATCTAAGATCTTAGGACACTGCTAAAATGTTCACCTAATGCCAATTACACATCTTAATTATTTATGTTTCTGTACAGTTCAATCTAAAGTCTTGGAAATGGGTTCATCTGTGTTGATTATTAACTAACTATTTTCCCCGCGGTTCAGGAGCTGATCACCACGCTGTACATCGGGTTCCTGGGTCTGATCTTCTCGTCGTATTTTGTGTATCTGGCGGAGAAAGACGCAGTAGACGAGGAGGGGAAGACGGGTTTTTCTAGCTATGCTGATGCTCTGTGGTGGGGTGTGGTGAGTTTATTCTTCTTCTTTGAAAACTTGAGTTATTGGAGTTGACAAGCAGAGAAACACCTTGCTCACAAGACCAGCTTAGACCAGTTTCCATTTGATGATTGACTAAGGAAGTCTTGCTGGTTAAGCTAGTTGGTCTGTTCAATGACCTTGGAGTACTGCTTTTCACATCACTATAAATCATTTGAGTTGTTCAGTGTTAGGTGTGTTTGTGGTTTTTACATAATTAAAATCTATCTAGAAATCCTCTTGCCCTCTGGAGATCTGGCGTGACCTCATACACAAGCTAATCGGCAGTTAATTTCATCATGCAGTTTCTTGTCTGTAGAGAACTTTCGAGTTTGAATGTATCTCAAGTATGTTTATAATATATCCACCACATTTCATGGTGCATTGTGGGATTGCATTCTCCATGAAGGATACTGGTGATGATGCCTCAGAATTTGGCCAGTATTAGATACCTTATATGGTATTCTTATGCTGTTTTTATGTCAGACATGTACCTTAAAATGCTGCCTACTTTGGGAGCTTAGCAGGTTTCGGAAAAAGGCCTCAGTGTGGATGGTTCATGGGTGTTATATGTCAGTGTTAGTTGAACAGTAATGTATTTTCTGTCTCAAATAGCTTATATTTGACATCGGGTCTGGTCTGGTGAGGTTCGGGTTATTTCTTTGGGATGGTGGGAATGTTTATATCCACAACAGAAACTTTAATTGAGGCTCTAAAATGCGTTTAAATGTCCAGTGATTTTCTTTGTTCTGTCACATTGCAAACCACACGAGAAAAGAGGGTCATAAAACATCCAGCTACCCACTCGAAAGGCTGTTGGAATCGGTCTTGGATGAAGTTTCCAGTGCAGTTAATTAAAAAGCTGAATTTAGTGTGAACCGTAATGAGAAACCAATCGTACGGCTGTACGGGGAATCTGAGAGCCACAAAAGCTTGGCCAATGTCCTTTTCACCTCTCGCTCAAAGAGCTTTCTTCTCTGTGTCGGATCCGTTAATTAAACCTTTAATTGCAGAGGCTCTACCTCTCCGTGAAGAGGGTCAGAAAGCGTATGGCCACCCGTCGGCTCTCGAATCCCAGACAAAAGCAGTTGTTTGTATGAAGGAGGTGGCATTGAGAAACCCTCGATGGGGGTCGGCTTGCTTTTGTCTCTGTGAAGTCCATAAAATGTAAGATTGAAGGGAGGAATTACAGATGGAATCGACTTGAACTTGGAAAGGAAAAAATTGGACAGGGAATTATATCCGAGGACCGCTTTATTGCGGATTTAATGGTGACCCCGACGTGCTTTATTTACATATTCACATTTTACTTCTTAAAGAAAATAAAACTAGACATGACCGAGTCAATAATTGTCATACAGTAAGAATATAGTGGTATAAAATTAATGTTGAGATCATACTGAGATCATATTGAGCACTGTTTTAGGCTTTGAGATCTCTTCTGAAACTCTCAAGTTTGCTTATGTGCGATTACTGGGGTCTTTTTCTCAGGTAATGTAAGCAGATGTTTCTCTACCCCCATTTCATTGTATTAGAAAAATAATTGAGACGTTAAAAAGATCTCATTTTGATGGAGATCATCTTGCTTTTGTCTCTGTGAAGTCTGAAAAACATAAGACTGCAGGGAAGAATTACAATTGGAATCGACTTGAACTTGGAAATGAAAAATTGAGCATTGGACTGAAAATGGCCTAGAGGAACACTTTATTGCTCAGAGTTTGCTCTTTCATACGTCAGGAGATTTAATGGTGTCCCCGACGTGCTTTATTTACAATTAACCTATGTCTCAGATGTTTCTCTTTAAAGAAAATAAAACCAGATACAACTCTGTCAATAATTGTTATACAGTAAGAGTATAGTGGTATAAAATTAATGTGGATAGCATGTTGAGATCATACTGAGATCATATTGAGCACTGTTTGAGACATTGAGATCTCTTCTGAAACTCTTAAGTTTACGCATGTGAGATTACATGTGATATTGTGTTTTTTTTTTTCCTCTCTCTCAGGAGAAATGTAAGATGTTTCTCTTACTCATCTCATTGTATCAGACTGAGAATTTAAAGAGATCTCATTTTGACAGGGATTGCCTCACTTTTGTCTCTGTGAAATCTGTAAATGTAATAATACCAGACACAACTGAGTCAATAATTGTCATACAGTAAGAGTATAGTGGTATTAAATTGCATGTTTAGATCATACTGAGATCATATTGAGCACTGTTTGAGACATTGAGGTCTGCTTATGAAACTCTTAAATTTACACATGTGAGATTACAAGTTTTTTTTCTCAGAAGAAATGTAAGCAAATGTTTCTCTTACTCGTCTCATTGTATCAGTGAAACAATCGAGACTTTAAAGAGATCTCATTTTGATGGGGATCTTATTTTTGTCTCTGTGAAGTCTATAAAACATAAGATTGAAAGGAGGAATTACAATTGGAATCGACTTGAATTTGGAAATGAAAAATTGAGCAGTGGATTGAAGAAAATAACCTAGTCAAGAGCTTTATTGTTCAGAGTTTGCTCTTTCATAGCTCAGGAGATTTAATGGTGTCCCCAACATGCTTTATTTACAAATTAACTTTTGTCCCAGATGTTTCTCCTTAAAGAAAATAAAAGACTCATTCAATAATTGTTATACAGTAAGAGTATAGTGGTATAAAATGAATGTGGATAGCATGTTGAGATCATCTTGAGAACTTGTGCAAATGTGAGCCATATTTGAGACATTGAGGTATTTTCTGAGACTTTTTCTCAGGAGAAACATCTGCAAAGCATCAGATGTAAGCAGACGTCTCTTGTTCTCAATCTCATAGTTTCAGAGAAACAATAGAGAGATTAAAGAGATCTCATTTGTGTTTTTTCTTTCTTTCTTTTGGGATAGGGTGAGCGAAGGGGAGCCGTTTGGTTTCTGGTCTGTGTTTTTTCTATTCTGGAGTTGCAGGTGCAGACCACAGCTGGCGCGACACATCCAGAGCCGTATGATGAAACGACATGAATCATAACCGCTCTCGCCATGGCGCACGGCTCCTCGCTAACTTAACAAAGCTGCTGCTGTTTCCTCTGGCCTTTTGTTTTCTTTTAAGGAGGGAGATGAATGTTTTTTGTGCACAATAAAACTTTTCAAATTTTTTTTTTTTAAAAACTTTGTAGAAGCTTAAATGATTTCTTAAAGAACTTTAGTGGACACACTTAGCTAAAAACTAAGCCTACTTTAATAGCTTAAATTAGTCAAATGTAAGTTATTAACAGAACAAATAGTGGAGTATATGTATCCAAACGTTTGCCTGCTAGCGTATTTACGATTATAAAACAGATAGATCTTGTGGTAGATGCTAATTGATTAAAACAGCTTTCCACTCATGCAAAAATATACACAATATTCAAGTAGCTATATTTCTCCAGTTGCTCTTAAACATGTCAGAAAGCATAAATCTTGATTGAAAAAGAAGAAGAGCAGTGAGCAGATAAATTTAGTAAGATTAAAGACGAGACGGAAAAAAACTAGTGCTGTAATCGCAGCCCACACGCTTGGAATACCACACACACGCAAACACACACACACTGAGATGTTAGCTTTGGTTTTGCCACACACGTAGAGCATCGACTGAACTCTGTGACTCAACTCGACGTGAATCACTTGGTTGGAGAATATTAGGGGTCGAAGTCACACACACACACAGTCTGGGGCACCACCCATGGCACTTGAATCCCGGTGACTGTGGACTCCCTCTTGTAGCGGCCTTTGTGGTCTTTTGGATGTTCAGTGGTGGGATTAAACCCTCTTGCCACTCGAAGCACTTGTTTGATGCCTCGTCCTACTTTAGCTCTTTTTGTCCATCTTGAATGGAAAGAACGCAAACACACCTCATCACCAGAAAGCCATCTCGAATGGACTACGCTTTCACGCATCACTACAGGCCTGTTTGTTTTCCTGTGTTACCTGAAACCCCATGTTTCGTGATGGATTAGGGGAAAAATGAACCAAGGATGAACTTCAATAGACATCTGAGAAGACACACTCAGAAATCCTTAAGTATGACACGTCTGCCATTTCCATAGATACGTTTTTGATTTGATGTGTATTTGGTGCTTCCATAAATTAAATGTTGTGTAGCGGTAATGTCTATTCTGGTTTGGTCAAGATGGATGTAAAAACTAGAATTTTACAGTTTCAGGTTAAAAAAAAAAAAAGGTGTTTGCCCAAGCTAAACTAGCCGCCAAGGTTTTATAGGTTGCCAGAGCATTGGTATTTGGTTGCCAGTAGAGATAGACCAATGTATCGGTTTTGCCGATTAATCGGCACCGATAGTTGATTGCTGGAACTATTGGCTATCGGCAAAAATCCATCTAGGTTGTGTCCATCGCTGGAGCGGCTGAGAAGGGTCTGCTGTCATTATATACAGCATGACAACAGCCTCTAGAGCCAGAAATCACTGACACCTCATGTTCTTTGTTTTGACATGTGACACTGTGTGCTGCACTGTGCGGGAAAATTTAGATGCGGATTTAAATGCAGTCGACAGAAAATCCTGCTGCGCCACAGAGCGCATTCACACAGTTTTCCATTAAATTACATTAAATTTGTTCCCAGATCATTGTTAATATACATAAAGACTTTAATCTGGGCTGTAAGATTGTGTATTGTGCATTTTTCAGTGAAACGATTGTCTTTCCGTGGCTCTAATAAAGGTTTTATGCTTCATATAGTGAGCTGTAATATAGATCGCGCTTTCTCTTTCTGTTTGCTCTGTTTATTTAAACACCAAACTTCAAACTCATCTATGCCACATTGTTCATTCTGGAAGTAAACCTTTGCCCGTTTGGTGATTAAATCAACTGTTTTAGGCTGCCACTTGAATTGAATGCGATGCGTCTGGTGTGTGATACCTGTGATTTGTCCTAGATGCAACACTGCGCTTTTGCCCGGTGTGTGACTAACATATTTTGTTATTTTGATTAGATAATCATCAAGTGTTCTAAAATAGAAGCAAATAAAGCGTGAGAGTACACACTCAATATCTAAATGTAATTGCTATGGCTTTTGTGTAGATATTTAAAGCATGACTATGACCATCTTTAGCATGACTATTGAAATGAAATGGTAACACTTTACAATAAGAGTCCATTTGTAACATTAAGATTAATGAAAGCTGTATAAGTATTGTTCCTTGTCAGAGTGTGTTAATTTCAACATTAACTATCACTAATACATTTTTGAATTTTAAAGTTAATTAGTTTTTAAACTATAAACTAACTTTAATGATCAATATAATAATTAATATTAATATTTTTATTCATTTACAAAAGTATGGTTCAGTACTCTTTTTTTTAAATTTAAATAGTAGAGCAGTATTTTAGTTTTCGATCAGTATCCATTTTAAAAACTATCGGTTGATTAATCGTTATCGGCCAGTGTGGTCCCAACCTAGCTATCAGTATCGGTAAAATCCACTATCGGTCGACTTCTATTTGCCAGTGTGTTCTGTTTGTTTTTAGCCCATTTCTTTACAATTTCTAAGATGTTTTTTATGTGTTGGTATAGTAGAGCAGTGGATGTTAGGGTATTCTGGGAGGTTGCTAGGTGTTGTCTCTTTTCTCACATCTTTGCAAACACTACTAAAATGACTAATGTGAATCCCAAACTCTGTTTTTCTCTTAGGTTACAGTGACTACGATAGGCTATGGAGACAAAGTCCCTCAGACGTGGATTGGGAAAGCCATCGCCTCCTGCTTTAGCGTGTTCGCGATCTCCTTCTTTGCTCTGCCTGCGGTAAACACGCTGACTCCTGGCTTTCTCTTTGCGTGCACACACACACACACACACACACACACACACACACACACACATTCACATTCATTCTCTGAGCTTGTCTGGCGCCCCGGGGCAGTGTTTTCCTATAGAGGCCCTCCAGTAATGGGGTCCAGGGTTAATGTGGTCCATTTAAGAGTGATAGGGCCTCCAGGGCCTCAGGGGCCCGCGGTCCTCATGTTACACATTATATAACGTGCATCTGCAACATTAAGCTTAAGCACAATTCCAACAAATCAGAACTACTGCAGTTCATAAAATTCTTTATATAAAATTCATATATAGCATGGTTTATGTGATTTATAGCATATATATATATAATGTATAATTAATAATATATATATATATATATAATTTAAAATAAGAATATAATATATTGTTAATTTTAATATTATATTATTTAATATAGAAATATTATGGTAATATACTGTGTGTGTGTGTGTATATATATATATATATATATATATATATATATATATATATATATATATATTTAAATTAATATATAATACTTTAAAATATATAAAAATACATATTTAGAATATACATAATTTCAAACATAATTTACAATTCTTATAAATTTATGATATAAATGATAATAGAATTATATACGATTATATATAATTATAATAAATTCTAAATTATATATAGTTTTAAATTAATGTGTAATAATTTAATATAAATTAAATAATGTTTAATATAAATATAATGTAAAATCATTTATATAAATATGTTTATATTGTATTGTGCTTTTTATTTGGCCTATATTCATTCACATTTTGAAGCAGTACTAAAGTAATTTTAATAATTAAACAATAAAATGCATGCTATAAGTGTGAGTTTTTCCATGTAGTTTATTTATTTTGTGGTAGCTGAACATTTGAACTGTCTTCCTCTGTGTGCAGGGCATTCTGGGATCTGGTTTTGCTCTTAAAGTCCAGCAGAAACAGAGGCAGAAACATTTTAACCGGCAGATTCCAGCTGCAGCCTCTCTAATACAGGTGACAAAAGACAGCTAAAGCTACGGCCACAACACAATGAACATTTCTTCCTCAACATACCATAAATAACTCTGTCCCACGTTCAGACGCTGTGGAGATGCTACGCCTGCGAGAAGTCCGACAGCTGTACGGCCACGTGGAAGATGTACGTGCTGACGGGCGACTACATCCCCATCATAAACTCGGAAAACTCCAGCCCGGGCAACTTCAGACGGCTGGTGAGGAGAAACGCCCCCTGCTCCCTCCCCATGTCTGCAAACGGATATTTCTCTGTCTTGTCTTTCAAATCTTTTGTGTTGTGTTTTTGGTCATTGTCATGTTCCTTCCTGTCAATTGTCCTGATTGAGCCTCCATAGTGGGGCACTGCAAAGCGCAGACAGTAAAAGCATTTTTCTAGAGGGGTTATTGTGTGTTAAGTCCTTTCTATAAGCTCATGTGAGTTCCCAGAACACATGTAAAGGTCTCTGAGGGTAAACAGTAGAGGGTGTGATGGGTGTTTCAAATGAATTTAGATGAATGTTGGGAAGTAGCTAAGTAAAAATAGCGAGACTATAACCTGACTATTTTTTTTTTTAGTAGCATGACATCAGCTTTTCCAGTAACAGATTATTTTCCACATGGCTACCTTGCTGTTTTTTGCCATTTTTCACAATTTTTACTGTAAAGTGTTAGAGAAATAGTTCATTCGGTTGGTTCTTGATTTGAACTGTGTCAAGTTACTGAAGCTTTCCTGTAGCTCAAATAGTAGAGCATGGCGCTAGCAATGCCAAGGTCGTGGGTTTGATTCTCAGGGAAAGTAAGAGCTGATAAAAATGCAAAAAAACTGTAACTTGAATGCAATGTAAGTCACTTTGGATAAAAGCGTCTGCTAAATGCATAAATGTAAGTAAAATGAGTTGTGATGCTTCATTTTGAAACCTTGAAAGCTTTTCAGAGCTTTCCCAGCTTTTACAAAGATCTTTTTCCGACAAAGTAGTGGCGTAGCATGACATAATCAAGCATGCTATTCTAGAATGTTGTGTTGTGAAGATTCATTTATTTTACTGAATCAGTTAAAGTAAGTGAACTGATTCAGAAAACGATTCACTGATTCTTTTGAGTCATTTCCTGTGCAGCATTTTATACCTTCTTTATTCCAGCAAAATATTTATTTAAATGTTGCTTTTAGTCACTATTTTTGAGTTTGCGGTCATTTATTTATTTATTTATTTATGAAAGAAATTCAGCAAGGATGCATTCAATTGTTAAAAAGTGACAGTAAAGACATTTATAGTGTAACAAAAAAGATTTCTATTTAAAAAAAGAATTCTGAAAAATAAATTCCACCAAAAATATTAAGCTGCACTTATTCTTTAATATTCTTTTAACATTAATAATAAGAAGAAATTGAGTAATGGCTGCTGAAAAATCAGCTTTGCCGTCACAAGAATAAATTATATTTTAAAATATATCCAAATAGAAGACCAGTATTTTAAATTGTAAAAATGTCACAATATTACTGTTTTTACTGTATTTTTTTCAAATAAATAAATAAGTTAAAAAAACACGTCTTTCAAAAACTTAAAAAATTGACTGACCCCCAAAAAATGACTGACCCCAAACTTTTGAGTGGTAATGTATATGAAGGTGTTTGTAGTTTTATTAGTTGTTATTGTCTGTTTTAAGTTTAGAGTCAACATGATATTACATTCACAACTCATTTTACTTACATAATGACACATTTACAGTCAATGTGATATTCAACATGAAAATGTAGGATGAGACTTGATATTATTAATTGGAAATCAATTGTACTGTATGATAATTGTAAAGTGACAGACGTAATCAAATATGAGGAAGTGAAAACAAACATTTAAGTATTTCTTCAAGTTGTTTTTATTGTTAAATATTTGATAATGTATTAAGCATGGTAACTTTTTGTTAGTAGCCTGTAGTGTAACTGTATTTTCTTTCTTTACCAAACAGAAGCTTGCTCGTCATTTAACAAGTTCAGATGATGATAAACTTCCCCAAGACAGCGTTCGATTGACTTCCATTCACGGCGAGTGTGTGTTTGACACGGATCCAGAAGGTTTTTGCCATTCAACGTTTTAATTAACGCCGCTGTGTGACGGCTTTAACACCGCGGTGGGTTCCACAGGGCTCTTCTGAAGGGAATCCAGGTCAGGATGTAGGTTTAGGTGTGAGAAGCGCGGCGAGAGACCTGATGTCATGGGACGGAGTCATTTCTCGCTTGACCCCGCCGCCCCTCTTTGTCTGCCGGGCACAAAGACGCAGTCAAATGCCATGATGTCATCGCAGCCGCTCTCCTGGGAGCAAAAGCTTTGTGTAGCGCAACAACAACAACAAAAATCTTTGTGTAGCTCTGACTCCAAACGTATTGGGCAGCGCGACTGTTCTCCTTCATAAACCTCTCGTTCAGGACAGCCGGATGTATTTCCCCCCCGCAGCATTTATTCAGGCCAGCGGGAAGCCGTGATTTTTGTCATGACGTGACTAGTATTTCACTCACTTGTGTAGGTTGCGGAGTCACCGCAGAATTCATTAATTCACAAAATGCATATTCTCCAAAAAAGGGCAAATTTGAATTTCATATCTGCGGGATTTTGACGTGTCGCAAGAAACAAAGAGTTTCTTGGAGCTGCTGTTTATCAGATTACATTTCAGATTTAATGTGGCTTTGTTTTGGGATTTAGGACTCGTACGTCACAGCTGGAGGAATTCTGAATTTCTCTTTGTGAAGTTATTTGAATGAGCTTGCAGTAATGCATAATGGCGAGTACTGTAAATCGTCATTTACTCACTGTCATGTCGTTCCAAACTTGTGTGGTTTTTCGTAAAACACTTTTGATGAGCATTTGCCATTGTTTTTCATATTTAAATGAGATACACTACCAGTCAAAAGTTTGGAATAATTGAGTTTTTTTGAATGTAAAGTCTTTTCTGCTCATCAGGGCTGCATTTATTTGATTAAAAATGCAGTAAAAAGGTACAATTGTACAAAAAAATATTATTGCAATTTTAAAGAACTGTTTTCCATGATAATATATTGTAGAATGTAATTTATTTCTGTGAACAAAGGTGAATTTTCAGCATCATTACTCCAGTCTTCAGTGTCACATGATCCTTCAGAAATCATTTTAATTTGCTGATTTGCTGCTCAAGAAACATTTCTGATTATTATTAATGTTGAAAACAGTTGTGCTGCTTCATATTTTTGAGGAAACCATTCTTTGATGAATAGGACGTTCAAAAGAACAACATTTATTTGAAATATTTATTTTTTGTAACATTATGAATCTTTACCGTCACTTGATCAGGTTATTAATTTCTTTTCCTTTTTTCAAATTACTTACCCCAAACTTTTGAATGGTAGTCTATCTTGGTTTCCACAGAAGTATGAAGCAGCACAACTGTTTTCAACATTGAAAACAATAATAAATTTTCTTGAGCAGCAAATCAGTATATCAGAATGATTTCTGAAGGATCATGTGACACTGAAGACTGAAAATTCAGCTTTGATCAGAGGAATAAATTACATTTTAAAATATATTATCATGGAAAACAGTTATTTTGAATTGTAATAATATTTCACATTTTTTCTGTTTTTACTGTATTTTTAATCAAATAAATACAGCCTTGGTGAGCAGAAAAGTGAAAGCCGCGACGTATTGTCAAGTATGGTGACCCATACTCGAAATTGGTGCTCTGCGTTTAACCCATCCAAGTGCACACACACAACAGTGAATAGTGAACAAATGCACGCACACACACACACACCGTGAACACACACCCGGAGCAGCGGGCAGCCATTGCTCCAGCGCCCGGGGAGCAATCAGGGGTTCGGTGCCTTGCTCAAGGGCACCTCAATCGAGGTATTGAAGGTGGAGGGAGCGCTGTACATTCACTCCCCCCACCTACAATTCCTGCCGGCCCCGAGACTCGAACTCGCAACCTTTCGATTACGGGTCCGACTCTCTAACCATTAGGCCACGACTTCAGAAAAAGCACTTAAAAATCTCAATCTTATTCCAAATTATTGACCACTGGTGTAAGTTGTCCATGTGTTTCAAGTGTTTTTCATCATTTTAGGTGAATTATTTCTTTATGAAGTCGATGTAATGTTGTCCTTCGTGTCTTCTCAGAGTAAGCGGTACAAACGGAAGCCAAAGGTCACACGTGATAACGGTTCTCTTGGTCCCGGAGGAGAACGAGCCCTCTCCATCCCACAAATCACCTACGACCACATCGATGATAAAGACGGGGTCTTTTCTGAGGAGTCCTCTGGTATGACTGGTTTTCTATGTTTAGTCAGTTGTATAATGCACAGCTGTGAGTGCTTAGTGTTTCATCAGTCTGGGTTCCATCAGTGTGTTTCCCGTTATCTTTCTCTAAAGACGTGTAAAAAATGATTAAATAAGTATTTTGAGCCACGAAAACAGAATCAGTCAGCTCCCTGATGAATCACAACAAGTGTTATTTTTTACTATTACACTGTAAAAAAAAAAAAGAAAAAAGAAAAGTTGAGTCAACTTAAAAGTATAAGGCAACCAGCTTCAGCAGATTTTTGAGTTTTCTCAACTTATTTTTTAGGAAATTTCTCAACTTTTTGTTGTATAAATTTAAAACAAGAAGTTGAGAAAACTCAAAAATCTGCTGAAGCTGGTTGCCTTAAACTTTTGTGTTTGCTCAACTTTTTTTTTTTTTTTTTTTTTTTAGTGTATTTATATAGTATTATAGTATTTATTATTAATATTTTGAATTAGCTTTTAGTTTTATATTTTCACATTTTAATTTAAGTTTTTGTAATTTATTTATGTGCTTTTATCATTTTTTTTCTGTTTCTATTTATCTTGAATTTATTTTTGTTACTTTGTTACTTCATGTTATTGTTACTTCATCTTCAACTTATTTATATCAGTTACTTGCCAAGGCAACATTTCTATCAAGGCATTATTTTATTTTAGTTTTAGTTTTATTTTTAAGTTTGTTTTTCCATCTAATATTTATATTTTATTTAGTTTTTATTTTGATATTTATTTTTTAGTCACAGTTATTTAACTTTATTTTAATGACTGAAAATGATTTTGAATGGTTTTAATTAATGATAACAACACTAATCACAACATTTGAGAAAGTATTCAGATTCTAATCGAATTGATTGAGGTGTTTACATGAGGGCTCTTCAGTCCAATTGAGTCCTCACAATATTTTTATTATTTTCAGGTTTTATTTGAATTTGAGTTTAGGTTTAATAATTTATTTTTTTCATTTTTAAATTAATTAATTAATTAATTTTAATATTTCCATTTGGCTGTATTTTATTTTATTTTTATTGTATCTGATTGAGAAAGTTTTCAAATTCAGAGTTTACATAGCTATTTGAGGCATTTATGGGAAGGCTATTCAGTCCTATTGAGTATACACAATATTTTCATAATAATTTGAATAAATCGGAATAGTTTTTATTTTAATTATAAAATAACATTTTTAAAAAATAGCATTTTTGACATTTTCAGTAGTTTTTAAACACCTCAATCGACCCGATTAGCAACATAAACCTATGAATCCAAACACTTTCTCAATCAAATTAAAAAATAAAATAATGAGATTAAAAAAATTTTAACAAATTAATAAAAAAGCTATAGTGCTGTCAAAAGTACTGACTTCGGTACCAGTTGGTACTGCAATTTTAAAAATGTCAAATTTTAGCGGGAAATGGACGTTTTTAAAATTAAAATAAAAACTATTCAAAATTATTATGAAAATATTGTGTATACTCAATCAGACTGAAAAGCCTTCATGTAAATGCCTCAGTAAATTCAAATAGCTATGTAAACCTTTGAATTTAAAAACTTCCTCAATCAGATACAATAAAAATAAAATAAAATACAGCCAAATGGAAGTATTAAAATAAATAAATTTAAAATTGCAGTACCGACTGGTGCCGAAGTCAGTACTTTTGACAACACTATAGCTTTTTTATTAAGTTATTTTAATTTTTTATCTTATTATTTAATTTTTTAATTTGATTGAGAAAGTGTTTGGATTCATAGGTTTATGTTTCTAATCGGGTCGATTGAGGTGTTTACATTTCAGTCTGATTGAGTTATCAATGCGATTAACAGATTATTCGTTTGCATGTAAATATAGCCACTGCTGACACACTGTTAAGAAGAGAAGCTTGTTCCTGATGTTTTTTTTCAACCGTTTCACATGAAAAGTGTATCCGTTAAATGAATTAGACAGCTGCGAATTTGAGCTTGATTTTATTAAAGACAAGCATATGATGTCTGACTCATATCAGCCAAATTCAACAGATATATCTAATCTGGCTACCAAAAAAAAAAAACCTGGAAATGCATGTGTAGTACAGAAATATGCTTTCAGCGCTGGAGCAAAGTTTCTTCTTCAATGGAGCGTTCGGTGCAATTCATCAACCAGAAAACAAGACACAAAATAGGCTCTTGTCGTTTATTTACTCTATTCTTGCACCCCATAAATTGAGCGGAAGCGTTACGCCGAGCGATAAAGAAGACGGAAAGATGAAAAGCCGGCGCTTCGACCTGACCCATTTTTCCATATTGAATAGATGTCATTTTCCACATGCGAGTGGAACGCATCCGGTCCCCTGCTGTTAATAAGTTTGTTTTTATGGGTTTTCCTGTCAAATGGCTTCATCATAAAAGCAAACACATTAACACAGATGGTCCCCAGCAGAGAAGCCTCTTCTGAAGCTTAATTACGACTGAAGAGGGGAAAGATAATGAAATCGCAGCACATGTCTGCAGGCCTTTGAACTCTGGGAAAACGGAAAGATAGGTTTGGCTTATCAAAGCCTAGAGTCGGTTACACAGCCTGTAAGATATTTGAGCAAAAGTCTGTTTTCGTCATAAGCATGTCAGAAAACCATTCAACCAAATTTTGGGAAAAAGAAAGTGGCATTTGCAACCCATAATGTGTTGTATTTCAGAGTGAAACTGGATATTTAACTAGAAAAACATGGTTTTTGTCCATTGGGAATTGATTGAATTGTGAAAAAGTAGATCAAATGTCACACTTGAGTGTGAACGGTTACATGTTTTTCCCTTCACGCAGGCATCACAAAATTTTTCCGCTCATCAGGTGAGAGCTTTCTCTCCGTGCCGCTGTGGTTTACTGCTTGCTGCTGCTGCTGCTGCTTCTGCTTTTTTGCAAATGCATGTTGTGTTATTGTGGCATCATGTCGCTTGCTACATAAAGGCAAAAAAATGCATTCATTTTAGCAAAATGTGAACAAAGGCAGACATTTGCAAAGTGTGTCAAAGCAGCAAGTCATTTCCATTAAAACATATATTAAAAATTAATAGATAAAAAGAATATTAAACGAGTTCAATTTCTAAGGTCTCTAAATGATCAGTGTGATTAAAAACTTTGTTTCACACAATCTACTACATTTTTATGTTTTTAGCAAGTAAATGGCCTTTTAGAATAATTACAAATGTACAGAATTTCATCTTCTTACTTCTTGACCATATAAATAACATCTGCAAAATATCTACAAAATTGCATGTTTTTGCTCAGTTTGGGCCTCTGAATAAAATTATGCAAAGTTTATTTATTTATTTTTTAAAAAAAATTTTTTTATGGAGGATTGAATCTTGTATGCAGTGTTGTTTTAGTATGATTGAGATGCTTTTATATTTTTTTTAAAAAAAATATTTATATATTTTCTTTTCCACTTTCATTTTAATTTTAGTTAACGTTTTAGTAACTTTGTTGTGCATTTTTTGTTGTTTTTATTAGTTATTGTTTTTCTATATGTGCATATATACATATAATTTTAATTTCAGTTTTAGTTATTTTAAAATGACTAAAAAAGTTATGTTGGCAACTAGTTGAAATAAATGTATTTTATTTAAGGTAAAAATTTTTGTGGTGTTAATTTATTTAACTATAATAACGCGGCTTGTAAGACAGCGTCACTGAAGTCTTGAGGCATTTTGAGGGCCATCAGCGACACAAATATACCTAAATGAAGTGTCAAAGGTCACACGAGTGCCAAATCAATGAAATTACACAAACTTTATACATTATAAAGCCACCTCAGACGGTTTTGCTCATGTTGCAGTGTTTTCTTGACATTTTAACTTTCATATGGATCATGTTCTGCCTCTGCTGCTCTCTCTTGTCTTGTTTTTGTCGAATAGCATGATCTTTTGCACTTTTTCTTTGTGTCTGCATGTCAACAGACCGCCAGCGCTCGTGGTCGGCTTTCGCTCTCACCTGTCCTTCTTCTCCAGGTATCCGTCTTTCTTTTTCTCGCTTCCATTTTGCAAAAGCTCTCCTGCTTTCTCAGTCTCTTTTCTTGAGTTTTCTCCAAAATGCATACATTTTCTGACTTAAATCTGTGTATTTATTTTCATTCTAGCACTCTAAATACTTCTTGTATTTTTTTGTGTCATGTGAGTTTGTGGTTTAATGGATGTATTGTATTTTTCTCTACAGTTAAGAAAAAACTGGACGGCCCTGATATCTCACGCAACAACAGCCTGGTGGATGAGCTGGACTTCACGGCTGAAGACATCCCTCTTCCTGCGGTTACAGACGCTTCACAGTGAGTTGCTCTGGTTTTTACCCATCCGTTGAGCGCTTTCTTCACTCAAAACGGCATTAAATGTTTGCGTTTGCTCCATCTATGTGTCTCTTCTGTGATTGCTCACTCGTGTGTGAATTGCAGGCTGATGTTGTTCAGTTTAGTAGCATTTGTGTATATGGTGTAAACATCAGATGCATTTGGATTTTCTACTTTTTCCCATCATTTCATTTGTCTTTTAAAGCATTCTCACTTTTCATCCTTTTTCATCTAAAACATCTCAAGATCTGCCTCTCCCTCAGCTGTGAGATGAAGGAAAGCACCTCTTTCTGTCTTTCAGTCTGTTGAGAAGCCCGTTTGTGGCAAAGGAGGAAGAATCAGTCTCTACTCAGCACCTGAATACAACCAGGTACTGTTTCCTGTCTGTTTCCTGTCCTATGCCTTTGATTTTGTGATCAGCCTGGATGGGGAGATGTTCTCTCACTTTTGTCTCTCAGCTGTGGTGATTTTGAACCTTTTTTTTTTTTTTTTTTTTTTAACTTTTTTTAGAACTATTTTAGTCAGTGTTTTTTTACAGAAAGTTCTATAATTTAGTAAGCCAACTCGATTCAGTGAAGAGTTTTTCGTTTCAATGAATCTTTAAATCTATGAATCTTTTATGTAATGAATTTTTCCAAAACATCTAGGTTGCCATGATGCAGTCATGTTCACAAGAAACAGATCTTGTTTCAATGAGTCAGTGAGTTGTTAATTTGACTGAATCAGTCTGATTTGTGAATGAATCATTCAGATTCCCACAGTCTTGGAAAGCCTGAAAATATCAGAGAATCTAAAAAATGTGATTTTTCAAGACTAGGAAAAGTCATAGAAATTAATAAAACATTTTAAGATTTTGGAATAGTCATGGAAATGTCCATAGTCAGTGTATTTTTTTTAATTTTTTTTAAGTAATTATTCTTTTTTTATTTACTAGAAATATATATATATATATATATATATATATATATATATATATTGTATGTGTGTATATATATATAATTTTTTTTTTTTTTTTTTTTTTAAGAAATCAATTTCTAACTTTTTTAATTTATAACTTTTTTTTTCTTTTCTTTTCTTTTCTTTTTTTTCTTTCTTTTTTTTGGCAACACTTGCCATTAAGGTGTAATTCAAAAATTTGATTTTTTTTTTTTCCAGGACTAGATTAGGACATGGAAATTAATAAAATATTTTAAGATTTTGGAAAAGTCATGGAAATTTCCATAGGCATTATTATTATTATTATTATTATTGTTATTATTATTATTATTATTATTATTTTAAGATATGATCAATACTAAATAATTTCTTTGACTAGTGACTCTGAAGTGAGAGTGCAATCTCTATACAATCATTTTAACAAAATCTTTATCCAGTTAAATCCTAGAAGTTGTAGTATCCTAGATAAGTTATGGAAATTCATTTGTCAGAAAATGTGAGAACCTTGTGTGACTCAATTCAGCTGATTCACTGAGAAGATGATTGAATGATTCTTTCACAAATTCACACAGACGATTATTTGATAACTGAAATGATCTTTGCCCAAACTCATTCTGGCAACCATGAAATTTTAAATGACTCGGTCTGTGTCTATAGTTTCTGTTAGTCGGTAGATTAGCGTTTGGCTGGGCTGGACACACAGGTCTGTTTCCGAGCCACACCTGTGAAAGCATCTCATGTGACTTCTGACACTGGACGCTTTCTGCTGTCTTGTTGCCCCTGATGAGGTGTGTTAGCTTGGGCCTGTCTGGGGAAATGAAAGGATATCTCTCTCATTAGGGCCTGTGAGAAGCCCTGAATGGGGGAAATAAAGACCAGGAAGGGTGTGAGAGAGGAAGTGGGCGGCCCATGGTGTAAAGGGATGCTGGGTGTAGACGCAGAAATTTCACACTTTATGATATTTAAAGGAATAGTTCACCCAAAAATGAAAATTTGGTAAAAATTCACTCACACATGCCATCCAAGATTAGGATGAGTTTGTTTCTTCATCAGATTTGGGGAAATGTAGCATTCCATCACTTGCTCACCAATGGATGTGAATGGGTGCCGTCAGAAAGAGAGTCCAAACAGCTGATAAAAACATCACAATAATCCACACCACTCCAGTCCATCAGTTAACATCAAGACAAAAGCTGTGTGTTTATAAGAAACAAATCCATCATTACGATGTTTTTAACTTCAAACTGTCTCTTCCAGCTAAAATATGAGTCCATAATCCATAATATTGCTCTTTCTAATGAAAAAGTGGTTTTGTCTGAATCAGGAGGGAAATCTGCACAGATCAAGCACCTTTTACAAGCCAAAACAGCTCTAAACTAATATGTGGGTGGATTTTGATGAGAGACGGCAACATGAGATGGACTTTTCTTCCTCATTGGAGGAAGTGTTATTATGGATTATGGACTCGTATTAAATTGTATAGTTAAAACGTCTTAAGGATGGAATTGTTTGTTTCAAACATGCAGCACAAGACGTTAACTGATGGACTGGAGTGGTGTGGATTATTGTGATGTTTTTATCAGCTGTTTGGACTCGCATTCTGACGGCACCCATTCACTTCCATTCACATCCATTCACATCCATTCATTCAAATCTGATGAAGAAACAAACACATGTTGGATGGCCTGAGAGTGAATACATTTTCAGCAAGTTTTCATTTTTAGGCGAACTTTTCCTGTAAATCAGAGTTTGAGCCAAAAGTACTGTTTAGTAGTTGTTTGTTATTTTTCAATCCCTTTGTTTTATGAGTATCGTCTTTGTGGCTCAGATTGGGCTGTAATTGTGTGTGTTTTTCTGTTTAGCCTTCTCTCTTGATAAATGTAACGTCATCCAGACACACTTTTCAGGTCTGTCTGCATAAGGTTGATGTGCTGTTTGGTTGGTTTGACCTTTGACCCCATCTGTGAATGCATGCTGCCACAGTATCACATCAGCTTTCACATCAGCCTAATCCTGAAATTTGCATCATTATAGACTTAAAATGTGAATGAACTTTTGTGAAATATTCTACTACAGTTATTTTGTCTGATTAGCAAACGGTCCACAAAAGCGTGTTGTTCTTTTAGATATTCGGTCTAGTCTCGCCAAGAATGAACGGAGTGGGAACACGCGTTGTATTGACACAAAACAACTCTGTCTGAGAAGACGTATAATGAGAGGATGAGCTGGAGGAGGAGAGAGTATGAAATCATCTCTGACTCATGTGCTTATTGAGATCATTGACGCTGTGAATAACTTCAGTCACAGACAGCTTCTGATAATACAGAATGAAATATATAAATCTGAGAGCTCAGAATCTCGATTAAGGATGTAGTATCACCTTTCTCTCTTTCTTTGAGTTTGTTTGGCATACTATGTTCACAGTATGCTAATTCAAAATGTGCAGTATACATTCAGAGCACACTGTGTAGGATACTGTATCCCACGATGCAATGCACTCGACTTGACCTTTCATTTCTAATATGATGAATAGAAAAATGTTAATAGCTTTACCATAAATGGTAATAAAATGCAAAATAACCATTTTAAATATTTACTGTTTTAAATAAATTTGCATAATATATGCATCATATGCAGTATGCATGCATAGTGTAATATATGCTAGAGATCTTGTAATTATATATTTAGATATTTTTACCATATTTTAATAGTAACAATATTTTAAATGCTATTTTTAAATCCATTTTAGCTATATAAAATACTTTTATTTATTATCTAGTATAATTCATAAAGTGTGTCTTATACCATTTTGATGTGCATTTATATGTAAAATATTGGGTTATTATAGTTAACTAAAACCATTAAAAAATAGTTACTTGAAATAAAATAAACTCTACCTGAAAAAATAAATAAATAAATAAACTTGAATTTATTGTAGCTAGTTGCCAAATACAACATTTCACATTTTTAGGTTAATGTGATGTATCAAAATAACTAAAACTTAATTAAAAATGAATTGATGAACTATAAAGACATTTTAAAAAGTAATAAAAATGATTAAAAAACATGATAAAATTACAAAAATTCTAAAAGTAAAAATAAAATGAAAACAGAAATAATAAAAATAAACAAATTCAAAGTATTAACAAAAATATAATAAAATATCAGTGACATTAAAATAAGTGTTAATATGTTTAGATTTAATATCATTGGCGATTTGCTTTTTTCAAATCTAAGGTCATTTTTGTAATTTTTTTTCTAAATTGTGATTTTTGAGTCTATATTTATCTATATTTATATTGTAGTTGTTTGGTCACAACAACTCATCTGTTGTTGTTGTGAATTGTGCTCTATAAATAAACTGACAATGATGTTGCTTTATGCACTAAAGTACAAAGAAAAGCCTCTTTCTAATAATAAATTTATGTTTGTTTGGAATATATATTTATGTTGGATGTGTATTAGTGTATAAATACCAATTTGTGAGTCAAAATGATGGATCGTTTGGATAAAAGCATCTGCTAAATGAATAAATGTAAATGTGGAGCAGGTCACATAAATGTCATTTTATATGCTATTTTTCTACATTATACAGCACAAAATAATACCCTGTGCTTGTTTTCCAAACACAAGCCCGTCTGTCTCTTTCTCTCCGTCCTCCACCCATGTTTGTCCAGCACAATCCCAGAATTCCTCAGTGATATCATTGCTGGAGCACGTGTGTTTGTTCATCAGCGCTGTATGCGTGAGTCAGGTGAACGTCTTTCTCCAGCCTCAGACTGGCTTTCAGATCTGATCTGAGGCGGTTTAACCAGCCAGACTCTATGAAAGCTCTTTTCATGAGGACTGAAATGAAAGCGCAGGATTTGTAGAGGCTTGTGTCGCATTAATGAATTGCTGTGGCGTCGTGAGAAGATCTTTTACTCTGTTCTGGCTGGAATGTTTGGAAATGAGATGAGCACTTAAACCGTTTGCACCGCCGGCTCCTGGTCAAATATTATTCAGGATTTCCACCAGATTTATTGCTTGTGTAACAAGGGTACTTCGCTTCCAGTCTCGTGTAGCCAGACGTTTGACTATCGGCATAAAATCCAGTTTGGAGCTTATTCTGTGTATTATTAATTCTATTTAAATTAACTTGTTTAATTTTTTGATTAACGTGTGTCTGTATTTTATATATATATAATATACACACACACACACACACACACACACTATATATTTGTGTGTGTGGGTGTATGTGTGTGTGTATATATATATATATATATATATATATATATACACACACACACACACACACACACACACACACATATAAACTAAATTAAATATAAAAATTACATTTCACTAAGTTAAAATAAATAAATAAAAATACATTTTTAATTCAAATTTAAAAACATTAATTTTACATTCAATTTATTTTAGAAAAACAATGATATCTATTTCTATTTACTTAAAACTATTTAATTATATATATATATATATATATATATTATTATTATTGTAAAAAAAATACATTTATTAATACATATTACATGCTTATTTTATATTAAATGATATATGTTTTTAACAGACACACACACACACACACATATATGTATATGTGTGTCATATATATATATATATATATATATATACATATGTGTGTGTGTTAAATAAATTGTCAATAAATACATAAAATCTAAAATTAAACTTTTTATTATTATTTTTAATATTTTATTTTTTAAATTTTTATTATTATTTATTTAAATTAAATAATAAAGTAAATTTTAAATTACAAATAAAATAAAAATTAAATATTTAAATATAGTAAATATATATATTTACTTCAAAAAAAAGTGTGTGACTATTTATTTTATATATGACTGTCAGCAACGACTGTATCAAAACTTCTGCATGTCTTGATCTGTGTCAAATTGCGGTAATGACAGACAGTCTGCCCATTTTCTTTTTTCTGTTTTTTCTTCTCTGGGACTGTCCTCTATGCCACAAGAAATCTTTCAGAAATTGAAAAAAAAAGAGATGGGAAAGAAAAAGAAACACAGGAAATTGCTGTTTTTGCAGCGTCGCTCCGTTCAGGGAGTCAGATGCCACGCTCTCCATCTTTTGTTTTTAAGCAGGGTCACGTTGAACGACATACCGGCGTGTTTATTTTGTTTGAGCTTGACCTCTGACCCCCCGTCATTCCCATCAAGCCCTTATTAGTGAACATTAAAATGTTTGGGTTTTGATTTTGTTGTAATTGCACATCAAATCAGTTCACTCTTCTGCAGCGTTGGCCCAGCGTTTGACATTGTTTTGATGAGCGATTGTTGTTTTGATTGGGTTTTTAGTACGCAATATTGTGAAATTGGTGTAATGTGGAGGTAATTGTAGGTTAATGGAAGGGAATGAATAAATAAATGTAAATATTAGTATAAACACTGAGAGCAGATGGAATTACTGTTATCTTAAATTAACTCTACGTTTATTCGGCCAGCGGTTCTCGACTGCTGGGTTGCAAAGTAAAAATAGTGAACAAAACTAAGTGTAAACATGGTTTGTTTGACTATAATGTGTTTTGTGCTGTAAATTATTCATAGTAAAAAGCCAAAAACACTGGGCAGTTCATGGTAATAATATTAATAAACATAATCATCATCATCATCATTTATTCTATTGATTTAATTTTTTTAAGTTATTTTATTATTGTATATTGTATTATATACAATAGGCCTATATTTCTTTAAGAATTATATATAAAGATATATAAAGAAGCAGGGCTGTACGTTTACATTTAAAAAAATCCTTGTCATTATTTTGTCTTTGTTATTATAATATAAGACTGTTTGGTTACCCACATTCTACAAAATATCTTCTTTTGTGTTCATCACAAGAAAGAAATTAATACAGGTTTGGGACAACGTGTGAGTGAGTAAATAATGACAGAAATTCAGTTTTTTGGTGAACTCTTTCTTTAATGAAAGTCGGCAGCATGTTTTGTCGCTTTAAGAGTTGCATGCATCCGTTTCTATCTAAAATGTTTACTTTCACTCTAGACATAACCAACTGTATTTATATGTAAACCTTGTGTGTGTGTTTGTGTGTGTGTGTGTGTGTGTGTGTGTGTGTGTGTGTGTGTGTGTTTTTTTGACAGTATTTGATGCTAAATCAATCAGATGTGAAAGAGCATTTAGTCTAGTAATCAGGCACTGTTTTAGTGTGCGATGTGCATGTGCTTCGTGTGTATATAAAAAGCACGCGTCAGAACAGCACATGAATGAAATGTTTAACCGGCAAAGCTTTAAAGCACATGCAAATAAAGTACTTTTGTGATTGCGCATGAGTGCAGGGTCCCGTGAGAGTAACTCTACCACTGACTTTACATTTATTGTGAATGTATGTCACATTTTTATATATATATATATATATATATATATATATATATATATATAGAGTGGGTACGGAAAGTATTCAGACCCCCTTAAATTTTTTCAATTTTTTTATGTTGCAGCCTGATACTGCAATTGTTTAAATTCATTTTTTTTCTC